>KL275378.1:0-11797 GCA_000699545.1 Podiceps cristatus
GTTCATTGTTCAATCAATAAACCCCCTTTTTTTCAGTTAACCCCACAATGACGACTTCTCTTCATTCACCTGTGACAGCACCTCCACAGGCAACGTCCCCTCCTGACACTCGGAGCCGGCTGCTAGCTGGCACATCTCCCGGCAGTTCTTTCTCCTGCCACACAACCCATCCTGCACCTTCCAAGCGCTGGCCTACACCTCGCCATGCACCTCCCCAGCCCCGCTGCCGCCTGACCGTACCCACGGCCCGTCGTGCTGCCCGCTCCATGCCTCCTCCGCGCAGCGGCGCGGCTACAACAGCAGAAACTGCCCGAGACAGCGGCCGTGCCAGTCAGAAGCAGGCCCTGCAGGTGCACAGGCAGAGGCCAGCGACTGCCCAGCCACCGCCTGACCCCTATTAGTGGTCCTGGTGCACTTTGAAGCTTCTCTCCCCCTGTGCCAACCACCGGCGCTCAGCCTGCACCGCCGTGACCCTCCCTCCAGCTGCCGGCGTCCTCTCCACTCTGTCACAGCCTTGCCCACACTGGGGATCAGAAAGGAACAGAGATGCTGCTGCCTGCGCTGGTCCCTGAGCCACCCCAGCTCCTGCTTGTGCATGTCCTTTCTGCTCCGCTCCCCTTGTGCGGGCAGAGCCGGCCAACCCCCATCTCCAGAGAAGACGCTGCACTCCGTCCCTGCCCCAGCCAGCTCAGACTGGGCAGAGGCAGAGCTCTGCGCAGACACGCAACAGCCCGTTTGCCAGGCAAGGAACACCCAGCTCAGCCTCACCATCCCCTCTGCAGAACAGGGCAAGCGACGTCCAGAAAACAACGGCCAGTTCCACAAGGAGATGGAGATGTCGAGAATACTTACTAGAGGCTGGCACAGGCGGCCAAGTGTCCCTACCCGAGGACAACGTACCACAACTTCACGTGGATTACGTACAGCCATGAGAGAAAAGATACAGAAGATTTGCTTCCGAGATAAAATTAATGTCCAGCTCTTTCTAGGTTTTGCTGTAATGACCTGAAACTTTTGAAAACTCGGCACCGAGCGCACGTCCACCAGGAGCCAACAGGGAAAATGACCATGCTTTCAGCTCGGATGAACGGACACCCTGGGGACGGCAACTGGGAAAGGGCCAGAACAAGGCAGATCCGAGCGCGATGGGCAGCGCTGGCTACGCATCCAAAGCAGCTGCTGCCTGCCCAAGGGACCACCCGTAAAATGGCACTTGGTTGGAGACGAGAGGAGCATCTCCCCACCATCTTTAACTGACTCTGCTCAACAGCTGAAAGCCCGAAGCAGCCTTGAAGCTGGAGAAGGCTGGGCAGAGCACAGCAGGCCACGCCATGGCTCACCAGTGCCCGGACTGCGCCCAAGGGGAGCTCTGGAGGGAAAGCAAAAAGCATCAGAGAAGCCAAATACCTGAGCGAGGCCCTTCCTAAGCAAGGGAATGTGCTGGCTGGTAGCTACCGTAGCATGGGGGTTCACCAGGTCTTGAGCTTCCACGGCTTCTTAACGAGCTGCCTGCAGCTACAGGACCTGCCGGCGCTGCCTGGGAAAACCACCTTGAGTCACCATTGATAAAAATAAAACCCTGGCCTAGCCTAATGACTCCTCAGCACAGACCTGTTCCCCAGGCTGCCCGACAGGCTCTTCTCCGATGCGTGATCCACAGGATTAAATTCAGCCAACAGCTGTACCAAGAAGATGCACATTGTGGGTCCACCTTCCGTTAGGAGAAGGCCCTAAGCCGGGGGAGACCGGCGGGCTGAGCTCAGCAGCAAGAGCTCCTGGAAGAGGCCGCAGCAGTGGTCTCACAGCCTCTTCCCACCGGGAAAACTTACCTTGGAACAAAAGACAGCTCCGAATGGAGAGAGCGCTCCCACCCCAGTCATAGTAAGCAATCTCAGCAAGCAGGAAAGAACAGGAGCACTAGGGCTCAAAGTAGAGGCGTCATCTGAATCAGACTCTCTCCACTTGCCTGATCAGGTGTAAAAGGAAACGTTAGCTCCTCCTTTAGCTACTACGAAAGGTTTGATTCAGTGGGATCTGGAAAGAAAGTCCTAGAAGTGCAGTCTCATGGGGAGATCAGAGCTGGAAACGTCCCAGGAAAGCACAGTCATTTAGAGTTTTCCAACATTGTGGAGGATCAATTATCTGCTTTTGACCCGAAGGCCCCTGGCAGGGTATTATCCAGCTCCACAGACTTTTCTCAGGTGACAGCCATGCGGGAAGGTGGCCTGCGTATACCCAGCCCCGGGGTGATCACAGATCACCAGCCTGTCAACTCTGGCCAGGTTTACTTTTGATGTTAAATGATCTTAAAGGTGAAAGACGGCTTCTAGCTTTGCTGGGATAGACTCGATTTCCACGTTTGTAATAAGGAACGCGATAGCCGAGAACACCACAGAACCATGGGAAGATTTAACACTGGAGGGAAGGGATGCCGTCCAGAGGGACCTGGACAGGCAGGAGGAGTGGTCCTGGGTGAACCTCATGAGGTTCAACAAGGCCAAGTGCAGGGTCCTGCAACTGGGTCAGGGCCACCCCTGGTATCGACAGAGGCTGAGGATGAAGGGATGGAGAGCAGCCCTGCCGGGAAGGACTTGGGGGCACTGGTGGGTGAAAAGCTGGACATGAGCCGGCCACGTGCACTCGTAGCCCAACCGTGCCCTGGGCTGCACCACCAGCAGTGTGGGTGTCGAGGGGGGATTCTGCCCCTCTGCTCTGCTCTGGGGAGACCCCCCTGCAGTGCTGCCTCCTGCTCTGGGGCCTCAGCACCGGAGAGACACAGAGCTGTGGGAGCGGGGCCAGAGGAGGCCACAGAGATGAGCCAAGGGCTGGAACCCCTCTCTGCTCTGAAGACAGGCTGAGAGATTTGGGGTTGTTCAGCCCCGAGAAGGCTCCAGGAGGACCTTATTGCAGCCTTTCAATATGTAACAAGTAGAGAGGATCTTGTGTCACTAAATTTGGACTCCCTCGGTAGCCTTTCAATATATAAAGGAGCTTACAAGAAAGATGGAGGGAGACTTTTTTACCAGGGCCTGTAGTGACAGGACATGGGGCAACAGTTTTAAACAGAAAGAGGGTAGGGTTAGACTGGACATAAGGAAGAAATAATTTACGATGAGGGTGCTGAGGCCCTGGCACAGGCTGCCCAGAGAAGCTGTGGCTGCCCCATCCCTGGCAGTGCTCAAGGCCGGGTTGGACGGGGCTGGGAGCAGCCTGGGCTGGCGGGAGGTGTCCCTGACCATGGCTGGGGGTCAGACCAGATGGTCTTCAAAGGTCTGTCTCAACCCAAACCCTTCTGTGATTCTGTGGTTCTACACATGAGCAGTCTGGAAGAGAAATTGTGTAAGAAGCCATATGAAAGTTCCTAACAGAAATAACCTAACAGAACCAAACAAAAAACTGTGTCATGTTTCTGCTTTGCAAAGTTCAGTGCTGTTTATTACCATCTCATGAAGGTTAAGAAAGCAAAGCCTACACAGCTCTTAAACGTGACCTCTTTCTCTACAGAAAGCAGAAAGATACATGTACAATCTCTCTCCAGAAAAGCAGTTTCTCCTGTCTAGAAATCATGGCCATATATTAAATGTGTCATTTATCCCTCTGCAGATGAGATCTATGGAGAGAGGCTGAATCACCTACTTGATTCACTTTTTTTCTGTTGGTTAATGTTGCACATACGTTGGAATATCAATGGGTCACCATTTCAATACTGATGATATACACTAGAAAATAAGGATAATGTAGATCACAAACGCTTTGCACTAACACCCAAGAGCGCTGGATTAATTACAGTCTCACCAAAAGCAACCCTGTAAGATCTCTCCTATATACGAAAGCATAGAGTGGCCTGCTGCTTTCATTTCCACGCCCTGGCTGAGGCAATCCCGCGCCTTTCACCAAAACTAACATCCCTCGGAGAGTAACAGGTTTCTTCTTGGACCCACATTAATACAGGCTCAGTTAAAGATGGAATTTTAACAACCCAGACTAACGTTTCCAGAGGTTGTTTAAGCAAACTTGTTCTGTTTCACACTGGGACAGGACCAGGAAGATCCACGTGGGTCTGCATTTTTTCCAGATGCACCAGAATACCGCACATGGCACCGATGTGCTACACGGGGGACTTCAGTATCGCCTAGCCTTCAAATCCCTAATAGAAATCAGTGCACATGCCTGAGGAACAGGCACGGTGCGGGGATTTGGGTAGAATGTGTGTGTGCTCTCCAGCTTGGGGCTCTACTTTTGAGACAGACACCTGAATACTGCAGAAGAGAGATCTGAGAAGGAGCAGCTGCACATGATTTCAGCGTCGTGCTAAAAGAGTAACTGAACAAGATGCTGTGGTTGAAAGCTAACCCTGCTCTTCATCTGCTACTCTACGGCTTGCCTACTCCTTTTTCCTAGGAACAAACAAGCTCTTCAGAATACACTTGCACTTTTCCACTGCCTTCACCCGGGTGGCCGTCATGAAGCATCTCCAGACTTTCAGCTCTCCCTAATCTGCACAGCCACGCTCCTGCCCAACGGCTGTGGGCTAGAAATACTGCCTGCAATCCACAGCTGGGAGCCAAAAACTGGTCTTCCAGAGAGTTACTGGGCAACGTTAGGCAAACATTTCCCCATCTCAAGAGGGTACGTTCACTCCTGGCTGCGCAGGGCTCTGAAAAGCCACACAACGAGGTCCAGCAGACAGCAACCTTTGCTTTCCAAGCAAGGGAAGTGAAACAAAATAAAATGAAAATTCTGCCCGATAACTTTGGATTTTCACAGAGCAGGATTTCTCACCCAAACCTGACTAATTGGTGGAGCGTGCAGACAAGACCCTCTCAGCTGTTTATTCATCTGTCATGGGAGCACTTAGACAACGGTGCCAAACGCCCGGCTCCTTTCCAGTCCCTCAGCCGCGGCTGCCATCTTACACATCCAGATTGACATTCCCAGCACGGCTTTGCTGAACGCTGGCAACCCACTGAGTTGGAAACCTTCTTAAGGTTATGCTGAGATGAGAAAGCATCTGCTTTGCCTTATTTCTGACACATAAATGACAAGATCAGCTCCAAACTGCTAGCATGTCTGCAGCGAATAAAGAATATTTTCTAACACAGCAGTGCCTCCCTGGATTAGGACAAAAGGCAGGTATTTTTCATAGCAGTTCTTTTCTACACTTCAGATCTGGGTCCTACTACTTCAAAGAAGTCTTTACTGCCAGTGCTAAAAACTGATTCAGGCTCCACCCTATTTTAAAAGCTTAATGAGCAAGAAAAATACAATAATATAAAATACTTCCTCTTTCCTTCAAAACTATTCATACCCCACGGTGACAATACTTCTGTTACCACTTTGAGCATTAACCTTCCTAGGGAAGGGACAAAGAAGTGAGACTCGAGAGGAGAGGAGCTCTGACCAGGAGACCCACCGCTCCTGGTAGCCCTCCGCGTCCCCAGAGCACAGCGATCTCCTCTGTCTCCCTCAGGCCAGACAAGCATCAAGACGGGCTCCCCTGCCAGGTGCAGCCGAGCAACGCGACAGCCCTGCTACGCAGGCGACAGAAGGCAGCGTATATTGCATCACAGGCGCGGGGACGAACCTCTCCCAAAACCATCGCTTTCCCAAGAGACAGCTTTTCTTTACCTTAGCTTTGTTTTTTCTGACACGGTGCCTGAATCCAATGTCAGATAAGGGACTGAGAACTATTCTTCCTCTTGCAGGAAGAGCAGTTTGAGTGACATGCCGCCTCCCGTCAACCCCATCCTTCTCGCTGCCTTTAGACCCTTCATTTCACTAGCAGTGTCGCTGCATGGGATAAATACACACGAGACCATTCTCCCTCAAGTTTCCCAGGCTGCAACTATCTCCACCTCTCAAGTCTGTCAGTAAAAATGTGATAAAACAGATCTCCGGTGATGCTTAGGGGTTTGTTGTTTTGGGGGTTTTGTTTTGGGGTGGGGTTTTTTTGTTTATTTTTTAACATCTCTCTAGAAATCCCTCTCACTTTGGCATTAAAACCAGCAGAAAAAAGATCAATAATTATTATTATTACTGTGCACAACCTCAATCAGATACAGATCTCAATGTATTGCTACTAGTAACGCAAATACCAAGAGAAAACGTATTACCTGTAATACAAGAGTCGACTGAGTAATTCCCACCTTACACTGTGAATTAAGGTGTTGTTATCCACGCAAGCATCGTGCAAACTTAAAATCAATATCCTGACAAGAAAGAGACTGTGCTGGAGGATCTAACACAATAAAAAAATTACCAACCTCTGCTTGTTTGCACCACACGCTGATGTTCTTACGCTGAGCTTTCGTGAAATGGTCCCAAGCCTTTTGTTTGGAGGCAGAATGGTACACGGCCACTATCTGCTCGACTGTAGTAGCAAATCAGCAGTCAAATCAGGCCAGAATAGCATCCAGAGAGGGCGAACAAGAGGAGTAAAGGAGTAAAAAAGTGGAATCAGGCAGGTGGTTTGGCTAACCTTTTCTTACAACACTGTACTGTGCTGAAGCTACGCTCAGGAAAGGGACTCTGTGCCTGGAAAGAAAAGGGTGGACTTCACCGGGGCAGTGTCAAGTGCTCAGAGAGTAAAGATCAACTGGGAAATCAGCATCTGCTCTCAGCTGGAAAAAAGGAAGGCACGCGTGGCGCTGAGAAGCATTCGAATACGCTGCAATGCTGCCTACCAGCGTACAAGTACAGGCGGGCAGCACTCGCTCTCTAAAACGGGAGGGTTAAGCACAACGGGCAAGCTGGCACTTTGGCTGTGCCTCTGCCACGCTGAACTGTGCCACAGCTGAGCGCGGCTGTGGCCCGCCCGGGCCGTCTGGCATCAGCCAGCAGCTTTTTGTGTTCCTGGGGTTTACTCCTTCTAAGAGATTTTTCTAGAAAATTTGCAGAGGTTTTTCAAAATACAAAGGCGTCTCTCCTGGGATGAGAACTCACCCAACAGCAGAAAGCACATCTACCTGATTTGGCGGGGTTTGGTTTTGTTTGGCTTGGTTTTTTTTTTTTCCACTTGTGATTCATACTAGGCATAATTCTTACAAAATAAAATCAGCTCTCTGCTACCAAGATTAACCTAAGAGTGGCTGAGATATCAGTGGGTGTTTTATAGAGCAGAGTTGCATGCTACTGCCTATTACTACTTACTTTGCAGTGCTTACTGAATCTCCCTCTGGACCATGTGCCCTTATTTTCTACCATGAACGAATTAAAAAAAAAAAAATCAAGTATCAAACAAGTAACAGTCAAAATTTTTGAATATAAAACCAAAAGTTAAGAATGTTCACAACCTAGCCAAGGGGCTAGGAGACTTAGTACAATTGTGGAGAAGGTACTCTGAAAGGTACTCTTAAAAAAAAAAAAGTTAAAAAAAAAAATTCAGACTTACTAAAGAAAGGATGTGTAAGAGGCAATGAATGGTTTGGGAAACTGTTATAAATCACATCCCAGAACTAATATAGCTCATGCCTCTTCCTTGGTTTCACGGTTTAATAAAGTTCTGGGATTTGAAAGACCCAGGTTTGAAATGCTGTTCTGCAACAGGTTTTCAGTTGTGACTGAGAACAGGGTGTTGGGAACACTGCTGCATCCTACCTTTGGCGAATAAATCCTGTACACTTCGCTGAGGCACCAGATTACCAGGAACTTACCTTGTCTGTGCACAGAAGTGGAGTTGAAAAGATGACAGAACTACTAATAGACTATAATTAAAAGAGGAAAAAAAAATAAGAATTCATTCTCTCCCCCCCACCCCCCAATGTGGACTCTTACTCTAGTAAAAAAATACCACAAGAAGCCTTTGCCAAGTTAATGATCTCTGCTCCTAAATTAACTGTAGCTGCACAGAAGCAATTGCTACTTCTTATCTTGGAGCCCTTTTAGTGTGGCCTTTCCAGTCTCTAGAAATTAAGCGCCTTCCCTACAACAACAGACAAGCGGCATTCAGCGTGGAAACACTACTCACACTGAACCAGAATCCCTGAGAGGGCAAGTTTGAACTTCTCTTTAGCTTCTTCCATCTCTTTCTCATGAGCTGCTTTCTCGTTCACTAGTCTGCGAATGTGGCTGTTGGCCGACTGGATCATGGAGTAGAAGTTGTTGGCAGTCCTCCTGTTGACTTCTCCACGCTCTATCCAAGTCAGCAAGGTCTGTATGGCTTCCGAGAACTTTGTGTCATCTGCAGCAAGAAAAGGACACCTTTGCACCACAGAAGTAGAGTCACCTGCGCAGCTTTCAGATCCTTCCCCTTTCTGAACGGCTCTCTTCCAAGGGTCACCTTTGGGCAGCTAATCACAGCTCTTGGCAGCACGGTAGTATCTGAATACAAGGCCGTACAAAGACAGACAAGTCTAACATCAAGTTGATGGAGCAAACCATCTGTTGAGGCACAACAAGAGGAGGACTAACTGCTAGAAACCTACTGGAAAACCTCATGTGCCTATTCAGAATTACTCTTTCATGAAAGAAAATACAGAATCATAGAAACCCTTGGTTGGAAAGGACCTTTCAGATCATCAAGTCCAACCATGCCTGACCACTACTAAACCATGTCCCTGAGCACTTCATTTACCCGTCTTTTAAATCCCTCCAGGGATGGTGACTCAACCGCTTCCCTGGGCAGCCTGTTCCAGTGCCTGACAGCCCTTTCAGTAAAGAAATGTTTCCTAATATTCAATCTAAACCTCCCCTGGTGTAACTTGAGGCCATATCCTCCAGCTCCACAAGAATCAGGCCACACATGGGTCTTAGGGTTCAAAGAAGGTCTTAGGACTTCCACTAGTCCTTTTAACATGAACAAAAATGGCATGGAAGAAACTGTTGTACCCAACTATGGCTTTGCTTTTACAAAAAGGCAATTCTGAGAGAGAGATGTCTAGGAGAGCTGCTGTGTGCAGGCTGAGGGCTCAGTCTGAACGGGCTCCGCAAGGTCTAGATGGCACTGTCATTTCAGTTCGGCGAGATGACCACTGGAAAATACAAATCTCTGTCCGGCACCTGCACAGAAGGGTGGCCGTGGCCTGCAGAACCACTTACCTTTCAGTTTCTCAGCGATAACGCTGCACTCGTGGTCGGAGTAATGGACGACAGGAGGTGGGGAGGGCGGGCGGAAGCGCTCCTCTTCCAGCCTCCTGCGATGGCGCTCCTCTCTCGCCAGCATCCGCTGCTTACATTCCCACTCGTACAGATCGTCCCGAGCCTGAGCAAAATCCACGTGCAGGCGCCCAGTATCCTTCTTGTCAGTGCTGGAGCCCAGTCTGATGCGATAGCCTGGCAACGAAGACAACGGTGTTCAGACAGGAGAGGTGACTGACCTTAGGCTTCAGCCACCCACCAGTGCCCATCTCATTCCTACAGAGCCAGAAAGCCCCTGAGCAGAAGAGTTTTCTGAAGAGTTTAGTGCACAGAGAGTGATGCTGGAGAAGGAAACATTGTTAGGGGGGGTTGCTGCTATCTGCCTGCGGTTTGCACATGCTAGGCCAGGTCTTACGTGGGCCGTTCCTCCTCTAAACGCTAGCAGGTACTGGGTCTCGAAAAGCAACTGTAACCGTACGCAGCCTCTCGGGCTGTGGGCCTAAGCCCAGCCGTTCGCACGGGGAAGGCAGGACTGCCTTGGATCCACACTTTCTCAAACTTCAGAAGTTGGGGATGGGAAGGGGGAATGAGAGGTGAGATACGGCAAAGAGGGCAGCAGATGGATGACAGTAATCTTTGGAACAGCCCCCATCATCCCGTGGGAGCAGGAATAAGGTCAGCAAACGTGCATGTCCACTGTGTGGGAACTCCTCACCAGCACGGTTTGCAGGACTCCTCTTCTGGAGTTTCACATCAAACATGCTAGAAGGCTCTCCTCTGTGATTAAGAAAAGCACAGGTGGGATGCATGGAAGAAAATCTGAACTACAGAGAGACTGTACAAAGAACAAACCCAGGAATAACGTTCGCTTGTGGAGGACGCTGATGACTATACACGTGGCCACGGCTTTGGGCAGAAGGAACCGTAAGCAGAGAACGCCTGCAGCTAGAGAGGCCGGTTGGGCTCCGTAGAATGGGTAACCACAAAGAAACATTGCTCTTACTAACAAGGCACTACAAGTCTAACTCAATTCGACAGTCTCTGGAATGCAACGCAACACCTAGAATCAGTCAAAACAGGCTACAGAAAAGCTTCCATTATTTTAAACAGCAAAGAGCATTTCCCTCGCTTATCTTGACAATCTCATCTCTCTGGAGAAAGCACAGGCTTTGGAGGCAGTACGCCGGCTTGTTAATGTACTGAAAGAATGAATTTGGAAGGGATTTTAGCATGGAAACTGCAAGTACTACCGTATTTGTCTAGAATGGTAAAGAGGCAGGTGGAGAGCCCGGGCTGCTCAGAGCAGGTGCAGCCCACACAGCAAAGGTGGGCTCGGCTGGCAACGCAGTCTGCCAGCCACGCAGGGTCTGTGAACAGCGACCGTGAGGACTCTGTCCTCCGCGAAACAAACCTCTTCAAACCCTACGGATGCAGAACGGGGGCTCCCCAGGCAAAAGGACCCCAGGTGTTTCAGCTCTGACGGCTAACAGGAAAAAAATACTGACTTGAGTCAAGCATGCCGTCCAATTAACAAGCAATTGAGAGCAACTGCAAATTTTTACAGGACCTTTAAGTATCATCTATGGAATCTGCTGGACGTTTATCCAGGTAAGACTGGGACGGACTCTGCACCTCATCCCGGTATTGTGCAGAGGTCTGCAGCACCCCAGGTAACAAAGCACTGCCACCTTTCCTATCAGGAGCTGTTTTCATGTATTTAAGCAGAAACGCAACAGCAGCAGAAAAAGAGGCAAACTGACCCAACATTCGACAAATCTTCCCATGGCAGCAAAGCCTATCCTCGCAACTATAAAGGAGTCACTACATCTCTGTCCCAGAATTCCAAGCTGCCATCTCAGACGGACATACACCTACCAGAAAGATAAAGCGCCTTGTCCACCATGAACTCCTCAGCAAAGCGGATATGACAGAAATTCTTCTTACTCTTTCGAATAGCTATGACTTCCCCACACTGCTCAAACACCTCCATGATGATCTGCTCGGTTCCGTTTTCTGGCAGTCCTCCAACAAACACCGTCTTGCACCCCGGGGGCCTCTCTCTTGTGGCGGGAGGGGGAAGATCTGAAGAGAGCACGGGAGAGAAAGCAGATCAGGTTAGTTTTTGGGGTTGTCAGCACACCTTCCTTTCATCTGCCTGCCTGCCCTGAGGGACGGCCATACCTTCCTGCCTTGCTTCAGACCTACACCGAGCTACGCGGCACTCGACCTTACCAAGCGGTCGCTCTGTAGCGCTGCTGAGGTGCCATACTAGACTCAGCACATTTACCAGCCTGTTCCCAAACAGAAGGTCCCTGAGGCCCTCCAAACGCTCTCCCTACCGCAAGCAAAGGCTCCCTGAGCTCCTGGCATAGAACGTGAGCAGCACCAGGACCTCAAAACTTTAGCACGGGAGGTGTTATATAAGCACAGCTTAAAGGACTGCCCTAACATAAAGAATACATAGAAAACATATAGAGAGGATCCTAAAGGGCAAAAAGCTATACAGCAGTCCATAAAGGGCATGGAAGTATTAACATTAAGGGAAGGTCATGAACCAAAGTTGGACTAGAAAGATATTACGGAAGGAAGAGGTGAAGGAAATTGGTATAGCAAAGAGGCGTAGAAGGAATTAATGCTTTGGTTTGATTATTTGGTTTTTTTGGTTGGTTGTTTTGTTTGTTTGGTGGGGGTTTTGTTTGGGTTTTTTTTTGGGGGGTGGGGG
>KL275380.1:0-13798 GCA_000699545.1 Podiceps cristatus
CCCCCGACGGACTAGCTGCGAGCCCTCGGTTCTGCATGACGGCAGGCAGCAGAGAGACTCTAAGCCCCTGCGCCCGGGGAAGGTCTGTCACTAAGGCTGCGAAGGGAGAAGGTCGCCTCCTGCAACTCCCGAGCAAAGTGCGCCCTTGTGCCCCCGACTGAACCGGGGCCGTTGTCTTTCTAGCTATGACATGGTGCACTATGGCCACTCGAACCAGCTACGCCAAGCTCGGGCCATGGGAGATTATCTGATTGTTGGAGTCCACACAGATGGTAAGAGGTTTTCTCAGCTTTTCACCTCCTCCTGCCTCTAGAATTGTCCAGCCGTGTTAGCCGCGAAAGAACGGAGATACCCGGATAGAAATCAGGGTTCTTCCTCCATCTCCTCAAGGAGCAGCAGCCTCCAAAAGAAAAGTGTATCTTCCCTGGGTAAGCGTGGAGTTACCCTTTTCATCCTTTTTGGAGTGAGGGTTAGGTAGTTCAGAGCTTACAGGCTTTGTTTGAAGGGTGATCTGTATTCTGTGCTGCAAAAACAATTGAACCTGTTGAAAATCAGTCTGGTTTTGCTGGGGCAAACTGTAGAAGTGATACTCCAAAATAAACTACTCTATGGAGAAAACTCATTTCAAGCCCATCTGAAAGTTAAGTGCTAGGAACTAGTTCTTGCCTGTGAAGATGGATTTTTTTTTTTTTCAAGTGGTTTATGGATACGTATTTTCTAGCATGCACTGAGTGTAGCATGAAGCTATTGTTTAAAAGGGGAATTACCCCTTGAGGGCTGCCAGGAGGGCCAGGTAGTCCCCCCACTAGAGAGTATCTGGGTACAGGGAGGCACTGAGACCTTTTGCCTTCTGAGTGAGTTCCGGGGCTGTTATGCACTTAAGAAATGCAACTGAATTAAAATCTTTTTCTAGCTGGGGCTGGCTTCTCTATCACAAACCAATTCCAAGCTGAGTTTAGGCCTGCAGTGAAGTTCAGCTACCCGTGACATGAGGGAAGCTGCTGGAGGTGAGAGTCTTCGTAGCTGTAGTACGTGCTTCTAACTGCTTTTCTGTTTCTTGCCCAGAGGAAATTGCCAAGCACAAGGGCCCCCCTGTCTTTACACAGGAGGAGAGGTACAAAATGGTGCAAGCCATCAAGTGGGTGGATGAGATTGCTCCAGGAGCTCCCTATGTCACCACACTGGAAACCCTGGACAAATATAACTGTGACTTCTGTGTGCATGGTGGTGAGTGGCATTCTGGGGTGATAGCTGTATTAACACAGGCCTTCTAGGGCTTGCGTGCTCTTGGTTTCCCTGCGGCAAATCAAGGAATGTTTTGGTTAGTGCTGGCCATCAGAGGATACGTTGTGTACAGAGGTTTGCCTTACCAGCTCCTGCACTGGGCAGTCTGGCTGCTCCCAGTATTCTGGAGAAAGACGTCTGTGTGCTAGGCATCTTAAGAGCGACCAGATCCCTTGATTTTAAGCATCCCTTTCACTTACAAAGATGAAATGCATTGTCTGACAATTATCCTGAGGTTGCCTTTAGCGCAAGCAGAAATTTGGAGGGGGGAAGGTAATTTAAAAAAACTTAAAAACGCTGTTAAAAAGGTAACTGTGCAGAAATACACTCTTGTTTATATCTACTTACCCTAGGATGAGATCAGATCTGAAAAGCTTCTCTCTCTTTATCCAGCTGATAAACTGTTCAGTGGCTTAGCTGACCGTGTGGTCAGAGACCTAGTTCTTATTACAAACACTTTTCGGTTTACAGTCACTGAAGGGAACCAGTGTTCTGAGGAAACATTTCTGCTTTTGTACTCTGTCCCTTCCTGGGACTGCTTCTCATGTTCATTCAGCCTCAGCCCCTTCTCCTTAGCCCTCAAGGTATTTTGTTGGTTTAATCAGGAGTTAGTCTTTGCACTCATTTCTCGTATCCTTCCTCTTCTGTTCCTAGCCACCTGCTATCAATAAGCCAAGTATTTCAGTAAATGCAAATAAATCATTAATCTTCTGTAAGATAGATACACTTTTTTTTTCTGTGGACAGGGTGATTATCAAATTCCTTGTTAATTTAATTGCCTGCCCTGAACACGTGTTTGAGGTACATGACCCCTTACTAGACTTCGTGAGGGATTACAGCATCAGAGACGTGCTTGTGGCCTTTGCTCCGGTTTCTCTGCGCTTATCCCCTGTGCCAAATCATTCAGTACTCCTACCTGAATAATACCCTTGTACACTGCCATTTTGCCAGGCTATGTTTATGCAAAAGATAAGTTTTGAAATATCTGAGCTTGACTGGGAAGGTGACAGACAGCAAGCCAAGCTGTGCTTGCAGTATGTTCTATTCCCCTCCTGCCCCCGTGCCCAGGGTGCGGGGTTTCAGAACTCCTGAGCTTGCCTCTCAGCTGTGCAAGAGCTGTACTCACCCGCTGCCAGCGCCTGCGCTTTAAACTGTCTGTTTTGCCAAATGAAACTACCTTAGGTTTTAACTTGCGAAGATTTTACACTGTCACTAAAAGTAGGGGAGAGGTGTTTTTGTAGAGTGAGCTAGGAACCGTGCCAAAGATGAACTGGAATTAACTCTGTAGAGAGGTAGCTTGATGTCATTGTAGAAGTGCTGTAACTGAGGGGAAGAACTGGCTGTTGGAGGACTGTTTAATTGACTGAAAAAGTTGTAACGAACCAATGGCTAAAACCAGTCTAGAGAAGGTAAGGTGCTTTTTAACACTGGGACTGATGGTAGCTGTTGATTGTCATTGAGACAGTAATTCAGTTGAGCCTGATGCTGTATTCACTGCACTGGCAACCGGCTCAGATTTTCTGGACTATCTAAAAACCAGTTGACCAGATGGCTAATGGTGTTTATCATCCAGAAATATGCTTGTCTCCACAAATAGGGTAATCTCTTGCGAACCTCTGACATTTCCGCGGGATGTATCCCACGTGTATCCCACAGGGATTTGGATTGTAGGAGTTCTGGTTTGGCTTATGTGCTGGACCTGTTCAGCTGCTGCTGTCGTTCTAGAACAGCTTTTGTGCAGAAAGGCTTGGGGCACAGTTCTGAGTTTTTTTTCTCTCTGCAGATGACATCACCTTAACAATAGATGGGAAGGATACCTATGAGGAAGTGAAGGCAGCGGGGCGATACAGGTAACCTATTGCTCCTTACCTTCTTATCTTGTTTTGGGCAGAGTTTCTGGGAATTCGTGCCCTGAATGGAAGTCAGAGGAAACACAGCTATCTGCAGGTCACACTTTAATTTCACTGTAAAGTGTCAGAGCTTTGGTTTCTCCCACCGTTCTAGCTTCCAGGAAGTGGTGCAGACTAGCAACTGACAGGTGGGGGCTTCCTGTTCCTGGCAGATGCTGGTTCTGATCTTGAAGCCTCACTGGGAGTTAGCTCTGTTGGGAAGTCTGTGCAAGGCAAGTTTTCCTCATACAGGCAGTTAAGTGAAGAAGATGCAGACGCTCAGCTAATAAACACTGTACTCTATATCAAGAGCAGGCAGAAGGAAAACTTTCTCAGGATGGTCCCGCATCTGGATTTACCAGGTGCCACAGATGTTCCTGTGGTAATGGTGGGAAGAGAAAGAGGCATATGCTCCTGCAGCTTCTACTTTATCCTTTGCTTGTCTCCCTGCAGGGAATGCAAACGCACCCAAGGTGTGTCCACTACTGACCTCGTTGGCCGCATGCTGCTCATGACTAAGGCTCACCACAGCAACATAGTGAGTCAGAGGGTTTTGGGTGGGAGTTCGGAGTCCAGGGCACATGCCAGCTCTTTCCTTTTGCTGTCCCAAATGGGAGTGGAGCTCCCGGGTCTAGCTCCCAGGTGCACAAAGAACTGGCAAGCTGATTATGGGCAGTGGCAGCAAAACACCCTGCTTAGGTTTGCTTAAGCTTGTCTGAGATCACAGTGTGATCTCAGCCCATGCCGCTTTGGAAAGGCGTGAGGGGATAAAAGCTTCAATCCCTCGTGATTGGTGTTGGCTTCAGGAATGTTATAGGAGCTACAGGCTAGCTTATGGCTTCTCCAAGGGTGAAACTACATAGTGCAGCCACGTTGACCTATCAGCCCAATGCTGCAAGAATTGGAAAGTCCTCTTCATTCCCACCGAGCTGCGTGCTTCTGCCTTCTGCTGTCTTTAATCTTATCAAACCTTTCTTGAGTCTCCTCAGCACACTACCTGTTAGATGGCTAACCTAACCAAAGGAAAAGAAAGGAAGTAGTTTTCTGTTGGTTAATGAGTTAAAATTACTTGGTAAACAAGCAATCTAGTGAATGGAATAACCTAGATAACAGCAGGAACAAGTGACCCACGAGAGAATTTAGGGCTATAGGGAGATCTTTTAGTATGCTGAGCTGTTAGATTGGCTTAGCTGTAACATGTAAGTTCACACCAAGATCTGGCACAGTGCTACTGGCTGTCTGCAGAGATCTGAGCCCGTCTCTAGTAGAGTGTCTTTGGAAGAAGGAGAGATGCTGTCCTGGAAGGGGCTTGTGTAATTGAGGGAGGATGTAGGTGTGCAACGCTGTCAGGTCTGCAGGTTGGGCAAGAACCACCATTGCTGTGTGGTGCCAGGCTGGGATCAGAAGGACATGTTTCATCTGACTCATGCTGGGACATGACTCTGGTTTAGATATTAACTAGTTTGGCAGCATTCAGTGCCAGGGGTCAATAGCGTGCAGTCTGAGCCTAGACTTCCCAGCACTTCTACCACACACAGTCTTATTCTTGGTTGGATGAGCTATGTGAGTGCTTAAACATTTTGACTCTTTATCTTCCTTCAGGATGAGGACCTAGACTATCGGAAGCACACTGACAACTTTGGGAAGGTAATGTGAGTTCTGGTCGTGGACGTCTGGTTGTTGTCCTGCCTGAGAAGGATTCCAGATGTGCTTTCTGACCTGTGTTGCAGGCTTAGTTTTTCCTCCACATTTAGTAGTAGCCTCAGTAAATGTCTGTCACCCCTGTAAAGTAGCTACTGTAGTCCGTGAAATAGGCAGGTGTGGCCACAAGTGGGACAGCGAGTGAACTGTACTTTACCGGCCTCATAGAGCTGCTGCACCCATTGAGCCTTTGTTGTTTGTTTGTTTTTCTGGCTTGCTTGTAAAGTCTTTATTGACACTTCCTTTGGGACCCAAGCGCCCACAGTTCCAGCCTAGGAACAGCCTCCGTGGGTGCTCCTTTTAGTGCTTGTGTTTTTAAAGGTGTTGCATTAGGTCTGGGAAGCCTTTATTTGGCAGGCATGTAGCCAGCGTGCTGTGCTGCAGAATTAACATGCCTGGTCTTCAAGTAGCAGAGCAGTCTTCCTGGGGTTCTCTGTCATTGTGTCCAGCTCATGTCTTGGGCTGCCTCTCAAGAGCCATCAGCCCCCTTTTTTTCCTGGGTGTTGGATTATCCCTGGTTAATGAGCACCTGGACCTACAGCTGGACTAAGTCTTTTTTACTTACAGGGAGTTTGTTGACCAGGCTAAATCATCCTCTTTGTTCCCCACCATGTTGGGTTTTTGAGCAGGCTTTACAGGGCCTGATGCTCCAGTATGGCTGTTTCCAGGTGCTTGGATCTGGGGAGGATATTTGGGCACCAGGTACCTTATGTGACCCCTGTCAGTTGAGCCCCCTCTGCATGCTGCCGTGTGAATGGCCTGCCCTGGTCTCGGCTGGCTCGTCGTAGTTCTTTCAGGTCTTGTAGAGCAGCTAGCTTTAGGGGAGCAAAGCAGGGGCTGGAGTGGGTGACTCGGTGCCTGTTTCCAAAACTGCCACGTGGTGGGGATAAAGCTCCATCTTCGGTTTCACCGGGCTGGGATCTGTCCCTCTCTGGAGCTCTGGGTGATGCCCTGCCAGCTTGGCATCCGGTCGCCAGGTGAATGGGTAAGCTGCCCTAAGGGCTTGAGAAGGGCATAGGTAGGTTGTGTGTTGTCTCCCTTAGTAAGCCTTGCCTCTCCTGGAAATCCAAGACTGCCCTCTTGGCCTCCTCCTTCCTGAGCTTTCTTCTTGGCACCTCAGTAGCTGGCTGTTGAGGGGACTGCTTGACAGAGCGAAAAGGGCTTTTGTGAGATTACATAAATATTTGGTGTCAGGGATGTAGGAAGTCCAAGCTGCTAAGAGTTGTGATACTTGCTAGCAAATAAAGGCTGGCAAATTGCCTGCAGCTGCATTCTGTGTGTTGTTCAAACCTCGTCCTGGACCCTGAAAAGGAAATGTGTGTGGTGTGTGTTTTCCCAGGGGCCAAAAGGTCACAGTCCCTGGACTGGCGTCTCGCAGTTCCTACAGACATCTCAGAAGATCATCCAGTTTGCATCAGGGAAGGAACCACAACCAGGAGACACTATCATCTACGTAGCTGGCGCCTTTGACCTGTTCCGTATCCTTGACTGTTTTGTCAAGAAAGTAGCATTGGTCTTTTTGTTTGATGTTTTCATGGTTTGAGGCATCAGACTAGGAGATTTACCTTTCTTCCCCCCCTCCCCTTTCCTCCCCTTTACATACACACACACGCGCACACACACACACACACACACACACAGACTCCAAACACCTCCATTTTCTTTTTCTTTTTTGTAGGTGTGCATGTGAGGGAGGAGACAGGAGTTCTTACTGGCAGTTTCTTAGTCACAGACACTGAGAAAGGAGCTACAGCCCCTCTCTAGAGGGAGTTGTGGCTGTTGGAGGATTTTGGGAAGACAGTTGGGTACTCTCCATACTCTAGTGATCGCACTCCAGTCCCTCTTGATGATTGGCTGTGGTAGACCAAGTGACTGCAGAGGGCATCTGGAGCAGACACTTCGTCGCTGGGACAGTCTGTGAGGCATTGTGCCAGAACACCCAAAACATGTAGATTCTGGACAGAAGCAAAGTTGAGTCTGTGTAGGATGGAGCTGAAAAGACATCTGGCTTTTGCCCAGAACCTGTGGAGCCTGAGGAGGCAACTGTTCTTAGGACGTAGGCAATGAGTAATGCAAAAATAAAATCCTTGTGATTCTTGTCTCCCACTGTGGCTTTTCAGTGCATCTGTTTCCATCTTCCTTTCCCTATTTTTCATGTTAGCTTCAAATCCTTAAACAGGTCTGCAGATATCGGGCATGTAGATTTCCTGGAGAAGGTTCACCAGCTGGCAGAGAAACCCTACATCATTGCTGGGCTGCACTTTGATCAGGTCTGTAGAGAACATCCAAAGACAGAGCAGCTTGGCATCTGTTCTTTCTGAAACAAGTAAGGTGTGCTCTGGAAGATGGGAAAGGGATGTATTGACCAATACAGGATTTTCATGTTGGGAGAAAGTGAGAGGGAAAGGAGGTTGCTTTGTCTCTTCTAATTGTGCCTGGTCGTTTGTCTTAGGAAGTGAATCGCTACAAAGGGAAGAACTATCCCATCATGAACATCCATGAGAGAACACTCAGTGTCTTGGCCTGTAGGGTAAGTGCTTGTAGAGTAGGTGCCTCTGCACTGTTCCAGAAAGCGCCTGGAGCTCAGTGGTGGTGGTGGGTAGCCAACAATGTCGCATGAGTTCTTTGGTGCACTGAGAAGGCAAGGACAAGATATTAGGCCACCAGAGGTGCTGGCATGCTCTCAGGAGGAATCCCTAGGCTCCTCTGTCAGCCTTGCTGCCCTGAGCTGTTGAATGCATCCAGTGAAAAGGCAGGATTCCTTGCAGAGTGCTGCTCTGCAGCTGTGTTCTTGTAGAAAACTCTCTACTTTCTGCAGCAGGGGAGAAAATTCCTGGGAAAGAAATGTGAGGAGGCCAAGAAACATGTGCCCTGAGCAATTAACTTTTGGATTTTCTATATATGAACTACCAGAAAGCATATTTTTTAGTGGAACAAAAAGATGCTGTGTGACAAGCGGTGGCTGCTAAACCCACTTTCCCACTCCCTTACTTGAGTTCCTAGGTCTATGACCAGATGACCTGCTGAAGTCTGTTTAGGAAGCAGGCTGGCCTCTCTGGTGCGTGGGGTTGGGGTTTTGTGGGGTTTTTGTTGTTTATGGTTTTGGGGTTTTTTTCCAAATCTGGACTCTACTTGGTTTCTTTTCTAGTATGTCTCGGAAGTGGTGATTGGAGCCCCCTACGCTGTCAGTGCTGACCTGCTGGATCACTTCAGGGTGAGAGTCTTTTCATACAGATGTACGTGGAGATGTTGGTGTGCGCTGTGCTTAGGAAGGTAAAATGGTGCAGGAGAACAGAGGAGTGCCCTGTGCAGCAGGATTCCAGGGAGCTCCATACGCGCTGCCGAGCCTGGTACAGGAGGGCTGGCTTTGCTGATCTCCAGGCTATGCTGCAGTGAGTGCAGCGGCAGGGAAACCCCTGTCATCTTTTGGATGTTGTTGGTGACTTTGTGTTCTTCTCTAGGTAACACTTGTGTGTCATGGGATGACTGAGGTGGTGCCAGACAAGGATGGTTCTGATCCGTACAAGGTAAACAACTAGCCGCTGTTGTCTGCGCTTTGTCAGCATCTGGTAGATACCGCATGGCTTTGTTCGTGCCTGAGCTTAGAATCTGTGTTGCAGAAGACGATACCCAAGGAAGTCCTTGGCAGGTGATGCTGTTTTTCATCCACCAGAAGCTACCAGAAGAGGGTAGCTACTTGGAGCAGAGCCTGTAAATCATCCACAACTACTACATTTTTTTAGTGACCATTTTGTTTTGCCTGTTTCTGATGCTTTCATGGTAGAAAGAGAAATCCTGTAATCTTTGCTCTATGGCAGTCTGGCAGCCCTGCTCAGCTCCCTTATATGTCAAGCTTTACTTTCAGCAATTATTCAGCTTCCTAGGAGATCGTTTGTGTCGTGCCTGGCTGGGTGCCCACAGGACCTGCCATGACTTCTGCTCAGCTTTCACTGATGAGCAGTAAATACAGAGGTGCTGCGTGTTTTTCACGTCCAAGTCTATTGTGTTTGCTCACAGGAACCGAAGACACGTGGCATTTTTCAGCTGGTGGACAGTGGCAGCAACCTCACCACCGATTTAATTGTGCAAAGAATCATCAAGAACAGGTTGGTTTTCTTCATTTCCCAGTTCTGTCGTGCACTATTTAGTCCAAAAGGTCTGAGGACTAATTAATGGGATCAAACAGGAAGAGAAGGGGTTATCTAAAGGCACAGAATCTGTGAACTGGTCCTTCATCTTCTGTAGCTCAGGCAAGATGCACTGAACTCCACAGGAAAAAGAACAGCTAAACCCTATGTCAGAATGTGCTTTGCAGCACATTTTATTATTTTTTCCTCCTCTTCTATTAATGATAACATTTCCTTGCTCTGTTCTTGGGGATTTGGCATGTTTCTTCTTTCAGAGCTTTACCCTTTTAGGCCTGAGCCCTTCACCTTCAGTGACCTGGGGTCAGGTCAGCAGTAAATTTGATTTTGGTATTATGGCACTAAGTAGTCTGTCCCAGCACAGACCAAGGGTGGAATAGCAGCATCTCCTGCAGAGGGAAAAACAAGTAGTGTTTGGCCAGTGTGGGAGTCATGGGTAGCTCTGGGTGCTGGCTCTTGAAGAGGAGTCTGGGGGTTCCTGGTGAGGTTTCCAAAGTACTCAGAACAAAGTACTGTAGGAGAAGGCAGTGCTCCCCCGGTACGGGTGCTTTTAGTCTACTAGAGATATGGATGGACAAGAATCTCATGGCATTCTGTGATTGATGCAGGCTGGAGTTTGAAGCTAGGAACCAGAAGAAGGAAGCAAAAGAGCTGGCTGTGTTGGAGGCCATGAAGAGACTGGAAGAGGAGAAGCACTAGGCCAGCAGAGAGACGATGTGTGGGTTGCAGAGCACCGCAGCCTCACCCTCTTGAGGAGCTGACAGCTTTTTGAGAGGGGAACCCTGAGTGGGGACACCACTGCTGGCATGCAGCGGATGTGCTGTCCTACCCTCTTCTCTCCTTGCTCCTCCTGCACTAGTTATGCAGATGTAACAAGTCGGGATCCTGTTGCCTAGTTTTTCCTCCCTTAATCAACCCCTTCCCAGGAGGAGATTTGACAAAGGAAAAAGAGTTTTAATTATAACTAATGTTTTAACATGTTAATGCGCTTTTACCTTCTGCCATTTCTGGCTTTTAGTAGGAGGGGAATGGAGCAGCCATCCAGGCCCCCCCTGCCTCTCCAGGTTCAGCTGTCCTGCCCAGGTCTGTGTTCAGAGCTGCCCGTTAGGCGGTGGTGGTGGCAGCTGGACAGACTGGTGAGAACAGCCTCCGCAGGGGGAGAACCCGCGGTTCTTCCTGTGAGCTTTCAGCTAGGGACGCGGGGCACTGCTGTGCTGGCTGCTGGAGGCACCAACAGGCACTGTGCCCTGGGGTTCGCCGTGCTGCCTCCGCTCAGCTGCTGCTTCTGCACAAATACCAGACACAGCTACTTCAGGTTTAGTTGGATAAAGCCCCTCTCAGCTGTGACTGGTGCCAGCACATCGTTTGCTGCCCCAGTGACAGGCAGGGGCATGGCGGCTGCTGCGAGGCAGATGGTGGCCCAGGGGCCCTCAGTTCCACAGTTTCCCCGGTGCGCTGAGGCATTTCTCCGAGGAGGCACAGGAACCCCTGGGAGCTTTTGCCAAAGGCTCTTCCTGTCACAAGGCAGCAGGACCCGGTGCTGCGTGTAGACCATAGACCGTGGTACAAGCCCTGCTTGCTGCTGACGGAGTCCACCTTGTGCCTGACAGGTTACCTAAGGGAGGGACCTTAGCTGAAATTTCCCAGCTGTTGTCTGAGGCTGACGTGTGGCACACGTGCCCCTCTGGGGAGGCGCAGGGCCTGAGGAGGAGGGGTGCTGAGCTGAGCCTCTCTCTGCCTCTTACATTCCAGAGTGCTGTGGTGGGTGTCCTGAGCTGCTCCCTGCACTGTGCTGGACAGTCCTTCCACACCAATTCAGTTGTCCTCTCTGTTGTAAATTTTCTGTTGCTGATCATTAATAAAATGATGAAGAGTTGCGTGGTGGTCTCTTTGGGGCTCAAGCCCCTGGCTGGAGCCTCTTCTACAGCAGCTTTTCCTTGGAGCTCTGATGGGAGCTGGGGAGAGGATGCTGTAGCCTGAGAATGAGCTCCTTGCCTTGGGGCGGCCCAGCCTGAGCTCTGGGGCACGTTGGGTTTGTTCTGCTGCAGGGTTGGGGATTGCTCTGTCTAGAAGCCATTTGTTCTCACTGTGAGAGGAGGGTTTTGCTGAATTCACTAGAAACTTGAACTAGACCATGTGAGGGGATCTTTGCTGTGTTCTCGGCTTTTATGCTTTCTGGACTCTAAAATTGCTGCAGAATTTGCCCTGGAAAGGTGTGTCTCAGCGGTTCGGCAGCACTTAACCATGGTGGGTATGGAGGGAGGATGTGACCTGGATTATTTTGCTGATCGCCAATACTTGGTGTATTGCGATGCCAAAGCATCTGCAAGCAGCCACGCTGGGTCTGTTTTGCTGCCTGGAGAGGGGCTGCGGTGGGGACAGATCAGCCATGGAGTTCAGGGTCTCATGGCTGCATAGTTGCTAATCCCAGAGCCTGTGTTTGCATATTGGCATTTCTGTAATGAATATAATAGAATATTCATAGAACATGTGCATGTCATCTGCGACAGGAGCCAAGACACCCACCTGCATGGAATGCTCCCTGGCGGGTACCGGGCAGGAGGAACCAGAGAACTCAAAGCTTCCTCTCCTTTCCCAGTGTAGCTGGAGCCCCTCGGGTGCCTGCGGCAGGAACAGCAGTCTCATCCCTGTGCCATATTTGGCACCGCTGATGTGAGTGTATCTGCTCGTCCTAGGCTCCTCCCAGCTGTCCCTTGCAGACCTGAGGCCACTGCTGAGACCCAGGTGCTCCTGCTCAGGAGGGATGCAGGAGGGTGGGGAAGGGCTGGCAAGTCCTTGCTGCTCCCAGCCTCGGTTGCTGCGCTCTCTCTCTTCCCTGGGTGCCAGTGCTCTGCGAAAGGGCTCTTGTCCAGCAGCAGGGACACGTTCTGTGCGTAGTTCTGCAGCTGGCGGAGAGGAAAAGGCAGTCCTGGGGGTTGTGGGAGCGATCCCAAACTTCTGCTGCCCTTTCTGGCAAGAAGGAAGATGCTTCCTCTCTAGGAAGGTAACACTTGTTTTGCCTTGCTGGCTGGCGGCAGGATGGTGGCTGTGGTGAAAAGCCTGTTGCTGTGACCCCTGAGTGGCTGGTGACTCTCCCCAGTGTCTGGGGAAGGGACACCTCTCTCCCAGGGGTCCCCCGGGTCCCTCGCTGTTGCTGCTTGTCTGCTGCCGTGCAGAAGCTGTTCTGCTGCAGCTCTCTGGCCAGGACCAGGACTTTTCCTGACTGGAGGTAACAGCTGCTGCTGGGTGGGTCAGAGATTCAGCCCTGGCTGAACCGGCCGTTCTGCAGGCTGTGCCCTGCTCCAGCCGCACCTCCGTGGATGCGGGGGTGAGGGCCTCACTTGCCGGCCGGGGGTCTCAGCTACCCCGACGGTCTGTGAGATCAGGCTCATCCCTGTCCTTGTCCCAGCTGCAGTCAGGGTGTGGGAGCGGGTTGAGTGGCTCAGGCCAACGCTTTGCCTGTTGGATGAAGGCAGAGCAGCTGTCAGGCACTGGGCACAGGGGACGCGTGCTGGGACCACCCTGTGCCCTGGTAGAGCTGTCGCTCTAGTCTGCGTCGCAGCCCCCGGCTGCCCTGTACGCCCTCCTGGAACTCCACAGCTTTGGGGTGCAGCAGCTCTGCTGCCTGGAGCTGGCAAAGTTGCTCCTCGCCCCCAGAGCTGCTGAGACTCTGAGCTGTCAGCCCCTTTCCAGGGTCTGCTGGCTGCTGAGTGCAGAAACAACCCCTCTGCAGCGAGCAGCCCCCTCCCAGCGAGACCAGAAGAGTTTGTCATTAAAAACAAACAACTCAGCCATGGGTGACACATCTACCCCAGGCTGTGCATTTGCATGTAAATGAGCTACCTCTGGGACCCAAACAGGTACTGTTGTTATTAAAAAAATGACAAAAGTACTTTATTTCTGCTTTCACTGTGCGCAGGTGCTTGCCTGCTTGTATAACATCTTTGCGTGGAAACGTCAGCTTCGCTTGCTCAGCTGGAGTGCGGTGGAGCTGCTGTTCCTTGGGGCCTCTGAGAGCTGTTTCTGAGCTTACTCTGAAAACTTTTGCAGATGATGTTCCTTTCTCCAAGTGCCTCTGGGCTGTTCAAAGCTTCTGTTTACTGACAACCTCGGGGTGGGGGGGGTGGCGGGGAGATAAAAATGAGCTTGGAGTTAAAATAAGGGGAAAAAATGGCATGAATTTCAAGTTTGTGCCTTTCTTTGTTTTCTGACGGGGGTTTTTTATTTGGTTTGTTTTTTTCGCCCCCTTCCCCCCAAGCACAGAACATCTAGACTGGTTCCTGCACCCAGCCTTGTGATGCAGATTGCAGTGAGTGCTCAATGTTTCTCTAATTCACTGGAACACTTGTAGCAGGTGCCTTAAATCTTGTTAACAGCAGCTGTGACCCCAGTATAAGGAACCAGCAGCTTTGGCCCAGACCCTGTTGTGGTGCGAGGCCACCAGAGCAGAGCTGGGGTTGGGGCTTGTCCCCCAGGGACCCATTAGCCGTTCATGGAAAGGGGCGATGTGGTGAGCAGACCTTCATGACCGGTGCATCACTGTTGGTGGCCACCACCCTGGCCAAAGCCTGGACCCAGCTCCTCACAGCACGTTGGTCCCGCTGTGCCAGGGGGCTGGGGCTCTGCAGCCACTTGCCACATGTGGTTGCTTCGTGCAGGAGCTCAGCACTGGGACCTTGGCTGGTGAGCCAGCATGTTACCCCTGCGGGAGGAGGGCAGAGGGCTGCACGAGGGACACCCATGTGGCCGCATTGCTGACACAGCTGCCTGGCTAGCACC
>KL275386.1:0-20500 GCA_000699545.1 Podiceps cristatus
TATGTAAATAGATGAGGGCAGACAGGGAGATCAGAGCCTGCACACCACTTAGCAGGATAATAAAGGAAATCATCCTTGATTATCAGTGCTAATTTGGACACTGCCGGTAGCTTGTTATGCGTGTTCTGAGTAGCATTTAATTAATTCAATTGCTTGTTAATGAGGGAAGTGACATGTGGGGAGCAGATGCCACCCAACTGCAGATGGGTTCTGGTCAGCCCTTCACAATAAATTTTTTTTTTTAAAAATTATTTATTTATTTATTTTTAAAAACACCCTTCCCCCACCTCTGAAATGGGAAAGGTGTCAAGCATGGAGGATCATTCAAAAGGCACAAAACACTGACCTCATCAGGCCAAGAACCGCTAAGAAACCAGACCTGACAACTGCGGATAGAGAGGTACTGATGTTCCCCCAGGCCCCATTTGTAACGCTGAGGCCTTATGCCAGGAATCGGAGACCAATAGGACTATAACAGCAATCTGATGGCCAAAAGGAACAAGAAATGAGAGAGAGATGAAATGGAGCATCCTTACAAGATTCAGGATATGATACCGGGACCTTAACTACTCTGTTTCCCTGGGCTTGCCCTTTATCTGCACTGTCTATAACGAAGGAATAATTATTTTTACAAAAAAAAAAAAAAAAAAAAAAGGCACCATGGTTTAATATTTTTCATAAAGTTGCTCCTCAGTTATCCCCCGGAAACCAGCGCACGCTCAGCACAGCAGAGACTAGCCTTGAAACAGCAAGCCAGGCTTCAGCTTAGGACTGTAAAAGTCTGCTAAATATAGTCGAGCTGCATAATGTTTTTTTCTGACACCGTTAAATTCAGTTCATTAGGGAGTGAGGGATCAAACTGGATCTTATATCTTAAGGTGAAAGTCAATTCCTGACACTGCTGGCTCCTTACTCCAGACTTCTCAGACAGTGTTAAGAACCTCTCTATTTTCTCATAACCTTTGGTAACCAGAATAAACAGGGTGACTGCTATGCAAACAGACTACCTGAGCAAAATTGCAGTACATGCTCCAACCTCCAAGCTCCATTTAAAGACCTGCTGCTTGGGGCTGCCTCGGCAGAGCTCAAAACTACACGCTAACTGCTCATCCCTCCCTTTAAAAATCCATGTTTAATGGAGTTGGAGGTTCTTCCTATTTCTGAATATTCTCAAAAAAGTGCTGAAAAGGTGGAGCCCTTTAAGGTTTGAACATATTCAGCATCACTTGAGCAGCAGAACAAAAAGCGTGTCTGGAATGGTGTCTGGATATCATGCTGCCCTCCCTCCTCTTGGCCAGCAGCTTCCAAATGGTGGAGGCATCCCAGCACTCCCAACAAGACCAAGGTGGAGCCCTTGGGAGCTCAGAGAAAGATGGTGAGGGAGCAGATAATTACCTCCTGGAGTGGGCAGAGGGATGGTGACATCTCTTCTGGTTTGGAAAAGGCCAATGCCTTCTTAGGAAGCTGGTGGCAAGGAACTCTGCAAACCAGAAGCCACAGGGGCAAGAACAGTATGTGGAGAAAGCAAAGCATGTGTGAGGTGTGTCCAGAAGGAAGCTAAATATCTAGTAGGAGATCTACATACCAGTGTGAAAGGGCCAAGCAAAACACGGCGCAGACTCCCCAAGCTGTCTTCACCGCATCTCCGACATTCCTCCACGGAGCAGTTCTGCCACTGCCCCACTGGGCTACTCCGGTGTCACACCACTTCAAATCAATGTTTTAAGAGTGTGCTTAAATAGTATCAATAGCAATTAGAGGGGAAAATCCTGATCTCATCCCCAGACCCTGTTAATTGTCGCAACATTGATTTACTCTAATTTGACTTCTCACTCCAAATTAAACCCACATTACCAAAGGAGGGACCGCAGGCAAACTCTCCCTGCTCACCCCCTCCCCCCTGAGACAATAAACTTAATATTGAATACACCTGGAAAAAAAAGGCAGTTGTTGCAGGATCCATGCTGAAAGATCTTTTTCCTTTTTTTCCTCCCTTTTTTTTTTTTTTCCATTCCTGCGAGTAATTAAAAGATGCTTTTCTTGACTAATGATCCCCCTGTTTAGAAATGGGAAGTCGATACTCCTTCACCAGCAGTCAGCTTCAATTTGTCACAGGGCTCCCGAAGTTTGAGCGGTGGTTCTCAGGGCTGCTGGTAATTGCTGGAACCAATTACCAGACTTCCAAAGCTGACCTAATCAGGGACTCACGGACACCACCGCTCAGAGGCCAGCTGGTCCCCTTTCCCTTCCACATTCATGTATTTGCCTGTGCTTGGGTTTTCTGCCGCTTCGCCAACTTTTCGCACTTCCCGGGAGCTTGTGTTTACTCGCTCTTTCCTCCCCATAATCACGCCAACAGCTTCAGTCTGAACTTTGCCTCTTCCTACTGCTTCGCTCTACGCCGCTTCCTTGGGGATCCCACAGCACCTGCGCTCCTGTAACCTGCGCTGCCTTCCAGTTTAACTCTAGAGGCCATCCAAGATGTTGCCTTTGATCCAGAGGCACTGAATGACCCGGAGATCTGCTTATTTTATAAGCTGCCTCTCAGACTAGATGAGACCTGGCACACATTAACATTAGAGGCCACACCTGGCCAATATCCTTGATGAAAGCAACAGGAGTAACGCCTTTTGCTACAAAATTCTCAGCCTTTGAGTTCACACTCTCCAATCTGAGAGCCCTTCTGACCTTCAAAACAGATTTATATATACCCACAACTTTCTCGGAGAAAGAGTTTTATGTGAACTTGAGTGGACCAGGAAAGGACTTTTTGAAGTGATTTAAGTTTGATAATTTTTTACTTATTTTTGAATGCATGAAATGAAAAATGCAAGCAGTACTCAAAGCTTGGCATATGTCTATTTTTATAAATACTGGTGACATTTTCCCCAGTAAGACTCTTTAATTATGCTGTGGCCTACAGTAGCCATTTGGCAATCCCTCCTGCAAAACATTGGTCTCCCTGGATCTCTCTACCCTTCCCTCCACTCAACAGAAATGCTTGGGCTGCCACTGCAATGATTCAGTGATTGGTGCTGACTTCTCTCAAGCTGAAGGGACGGCTTCTGAAGTTGTGTCAAGACTTCCAGGTTCCTTTTAGTCCAGCACATGAATGCTTTTCGAGCTTCCCAGCCCAACAGTTTCAGGATTGGTGGAGCAGTCAATAACTCCTTTTTTTTTTTTTTTTTTTTTTTTCCCGTAGAAAGCCTGTAGGTTTCCCCACTGATGCCTTCATGTCCAACAGAAGGACACATCATGAAATGGCTAAAGCTATGTATGTCTGATCCGCTTTACAAACGGCAACTAACAAAGGGTCCATCATTGTGCTGACAACATTTGGTGCCTTGGAGCAGGGGGCACAGTGGAGCCAGAAGAGTTAAGACACATAGCTATCACAGAGAAATGCGAGAAGATTGTACTTGTCTAAGGTCTTCCACTGATACTTTGTGCTAAGCCTTTGAATCAGTTGGGGGAACAGTTAAAAAAACTTCTGTTCTTGCGTTTTCAACTCTTTGCTTAGAGGCACAGCCTCAAGGGCTGAGCAAGCATGTGGAAAGCCATGGAGGGTGGATTAATGCATATATGCAGTGGAACTGAAAACGGGAGCACTATGCAGGACAGATGCAGCAAGTGGGGGTACAGAAGGGAACGGGGATATGGACGAGTCCAGGAGAAACTTGGAGGATAACACAGAGAACCTCCCTCTCCCATCTGGTGGAGTTTTGGTGAGAAGACAACTCATTAAGCAGGAGCATGTTGAGTGTGTGAACCTTTGCATATGGCAGATCTCAGACTCCAGCTGATCCCAGAGCCCAGCAGCATGGGCAGAAAAAGCCCCCCAACACTAGCTATCAGCTCTCCTCTCCTTCAGAAGAAGTTCTGCTGAATGCTTCTTTCTTCCTTGATCTCCAAATATCCTTGGACTCCCTCCATCCCTCCTCCACATCTCAGCTTCTCAGTCACACTTCTACTTGCTTACTTTCTTACCTCTTCACCTAGCCTATCAACTTCAGCTGCCTCTTCCCCCTTCAGTCCCTCAACGACAAAAAAGGGGGTTTGTTTAAGCCCACTTAGGTCTGTTGTCACTGCTTCTGACAGGATTCCTCATGCAAAACTGCAAACAGCAGCGAGAAAATGGAACGCACAACCTACATCTAAAGAACTTGAACTTACTTTCCTGCCATGTCTTGGACAGAAGGATTATGATGCTAGTAGAGACCAAGGTTAAGCATAAAAGGAGTCACACACTTTGCAAAGGCAGACCTTTCAGATATTTATATGAAAAATATCACTTCAGTCCCTGCTGCAAATAGTGGAAAAAATGGGAGCAGCAAAGTAAGATTACAATTGCTTTGTGGGAAAATTTTCACATAATCTTAATTCTATTTTTTGTAACAGCTCTTCCATCATGTAAGTGTGCACTTGGACTCACAGACAGAAATGCATATTTATAAAATGAATCTTTATACCTTTTGTTCAAAAATGTTATAGTCCAGGAAAAAAGTGCAATTACGTCACTGACAAATGTAAACAGCTGAATACAAACATAAAGATGTACAGAAACAAAAAAGGAGGAAGAAATAAGAATTAAAATAAGCTCCCAGCATGAAATAGGAAGAGAATAAAGCTGGTTTTCTATAAGTAAAACTCACTTCCAAACATAAAAACCTGAGTAATTTAATTCAAATGGATGGATCTCTTTTCATCACAGTCATGTTTATTTTAGATTTTTCATGATAACATCTTTATTGTATGAATACTAAAATCATAGATTAAAAAAAATAATCCAATTGACTGTATGCCTTTTCCTTTTTACAAGCAGTCAGAATTGAGGTATCTCTCCAGCTCACCTCAGCAGTAAGGAGCAGCCTATATTTCTTAGGTGCAACAATAGAAGATCTCTAGATTAAAGTAATACTAATGACTGAAAGGCAGCAATAAGTTGCTTTCAATCTACTTGATGAAATCATTATATTAGCTGTCTAATAATATACATGTATACAGCAACATGCAGTTTCTGTATGAACAAAATCTCTGTGTAGGTTTCCCTGATCATTTTTATACGCATAGTCATTCATCTAAGTAGCCTGATTAATGTACTGGCTTCATTCTCGAAGATGAACCAAAGGTGGCACCACAAATTCATTTTTCAGTGCTAACGAAATAATGCAATAAGAAACAGTTGACTTTATTACAGACAATGGTATAAAACTACTCCTACACCGTAGGAGGTGGCCCAGGTATATGCTCCCAGGTTATAATTTCACTCGATCTGGTACTGGAAAAAGCAGGATGCAGAGATACACATAAGCAAAATCAGAATATAATTCCCTCTGATATATCTCACAGGCAAGGAAGCAAACACTGAGAGCTAAACCTCCATCGTTTCATTTGCTACCTGAGGACCAACCAGTGCTCGGATGCAGGCTGCCCCCCTGGAGCTCCCCCCAAGACAATTATACGGCACTTCTGAAGGCAACGTCAAAGGTTGGCCCAGATGTGCAAGGTAGTAAAGAAGGTTCTTCTCCTGCCTGAATCTCGCTGCTGAGACAGTCTGCCAGCGGTCACTCTGCTTCCCCCGAGCCAATATGTTAGTTACAACTGGTAGCACTTACATCTCAAATCTAGTAAAATCAGTATTTTCAAAACATCTATCTTTGACACTGATCAGGTAAATTAAGCATAAAAATCCCTTTAGCTTTTGGTAGGGCAATGTATTAAAGAAGACGATTTTCACTGTGTTGAGATATGATGGGGAGGTAAAATACTGTTCTCGTAGGAAACACATCTCCCCCTCAACTTCTATCACATATATCACATAAAAACAAATAAACAAGCCTACAGTGAGCAGGATTTTCAACATCCATGAGAACCCAAAGACATGATGGCCAGGTACAAATTCCTGGGTGAGCTTTAACTACTGAGGGAAGACTATTAATCACAAACTGATGGTCCAACAGCCAGAAACATTGTGGCTGACCGAAACAAAGAAACGCATTACAGTATAATTTCACTGAGGAACAACGAAGCGGGAGGTTTCAATCTCCCGCTGTTTTGTCGGTCAGTCAATTGAACAAAAAAAAAAAAAAAAAAAAAAGTAGAGCTACTGAGGAAACCTTCACAAGAGTGAAAAAGTAACAGGGTCACTCAACTTTTGACACTCCTTTGACACATGTTCTTCCTGGGCATGCAGTGAAGATATATATCTAATGATTTTTACAAGGCCCACTCCAAGGGAGAATTTTACAAGTCTATGTAGTAAAATGCAGTAATGCCCTACCACCTCTGACTGAGATGCCAAATTGAGGATTTATCTGCTCAAATCTTACAGCTTTGGCCATGTGCAGTACCACATACTACCTGCCCACTGCGGGCCACGGTGAGATGGGAGTAGGAAAGCCTACCTTGTGGAGTCTGACGAAGGTTTCATATGGCCTTGGCTGCTCTCCTCCCAGACGCTGTTTGCCAGCTCATTCCCGATAGAAGACATCACTTTGATGAGCTCAATAGGCCAGTCATCCAGGTCGAGAGAGCGGACTCGGGACAGGTGCGTGCCAAGGTTTCGGTGGATACCTGAGCATTCAATACAGATGAGAGCTCCCAGATTCAAGCTGGCCCAGTCAGGGTCTACGGGAAAAGGGACACAAGCAATTAGTACAATGAAACACCTAACAAAATCTTCTAGTTGTGTTTGTGGATAAAGATTTTTGGCTCCAAAAACAACATAAAAAAAAAAAATTCAGGTGTCCAAAAGCACAGCTGGAAGGTCTGTCAGAAGGGTCAGTTTTGTCCTGCTGAGATACCAACCATTCTGAGAAACCCTCAGGGAGCAAAAAAATTGTGGGGGAGGGGTGTATCTCAAAAGATGTATCATTCCACCTCCAATCAAAAGAAAAATGTGAATTAGAAAAGAAAAAACAAAGAAAATACAAACCTGGTAGCAGGCAGCTGATGATTAAGTAGTGGAGAAAGCCCCTCCTTGGGAATGTAGAGCCACTCATAGCCAATTACAAGGGAAAAAGGAGAAAAAAAAAAAAAAAAAAAGAGCAACTAGATACAATGTCTCTGTTGCTAACTATACCAACTCCCTTAATAACCATCTATATCACCTACATATGGCTTTTACATCTAACACACTATGGGGTATGTTTTCATCTCTAAGATCAGGGAGATAAGTACTAAGATGAAAATGTGACACTTTGAACAGTCCCAGTTTTAGTGTACGAGCCAGAAGGATTCCACCGACACACACACAAAAATAACCCCGCGATAAGGCTGTGACAACCCTGACAGAAGTCGGGAAATTCAAAGTCATTTCCCAAGATGGTTCACTTTTTTGTCACTGTCCTGTGTTATTTAAATCTAGATTTGTAGGACCATCCGTCTCTCCAGCAAACATTCATTTTAACAAATGCAATAAAAGACGTATGGGAGGAATTTTCGGTGGCTTTTTTTTTTCTCCCCCCTGCTGCCAGATCTTTTCTTCTTGCCTTACCCTGGGCCTCCCAAAGAACTACTAGGCTATCACTAATGCCAAGGAGGAAAATGGTGATTAATTGAGAGGGCAGGCAATCTTTATTAAAATCTAAATAAAATTTAGAGCTGATAGAAAATGAATTTCCAGTGCCCCCTTCCATTTGGGGAAATTTAATCCAAAGACTACTTTATGTAACCCAGAATCAAAAAGTTATTTTTGACAGCTAAAATATGTGGAAACAAAATGTTTCCCAGTTCTTTGCCATGTCAGGATTGGACAAAAAATATGAAAGGAAAGCAGTTAATTTTAATTGCAAAACCCAACATTGTATTGAAAGCATTGATTGACATTCCTCAGTTCTTAGAAATCTAAAAATATATTCAACAAGAAAAATCCCCCATCTTATTTCACATGAGCGGAAAAACAGACCTTTTGCTTAAAAAGTTTGTCTGTACCAAGCCTTATACTAGGAGTACACAGCATTTTAGATTTCAAAAAAATAAGGTGAGACAAAACTCCTGCCATGCTTTCCATGTCCTTGGTAAGACAACCACAACAAACTCCTGCATATCTCCTCAGGTCACCTCCACCAGTTTTCGGTGTCCTGACAGTGGGGGAAGCAGAACGATACCGGAAACACACTAAAAATCCCCAAATACTAATTTGTCAGTAAAAGCTTAAACGGACTAGATAATCATTTAAGATTTGCAAACTGTGACACGGAATGAAATCTCGGTCCCTGACCTGCAATGGCCAGGGTTATCTTCACAGAAATAAAAAGTGAAATGAGCTCAAAGCAGCACGAACTCAAAATGAAGAAAGAGAAAAAATACAGATTAATATTTTTGCAATTATTCTAACAGAACTGATGTTAAGAACGCGACCTCCCTCCCAAATACCTTTCTGTACTTGAAGCACATCTAGTATTATCTTTTACCAAATACATTTTTTAAATATACACCTACTTCCAATTGACCGTGCTTCTACGATTGAAGTAGTCTGCCAAAGCAATAACCAAAAAAGTTCCATGAAATTCTGTTAAGACAGGATTTTAAATTTCAACAATCTGACAACACACAGTTGAGTTTGAAGGTGGCAAACTAAGAAAGGGAAGTGTTGAACTCATTACAGACATCCAGTGAAAAAACAGACTTGTTGATCTTGGGTACAACTGGGTAACTGGGAGCAAGACGGGGCTCTAATGAGGACCTTGTCCAAGTGGCATTGTTTGATGGATTCTGGGAAAAAAACGACATGATGTCACTTATGACATCTGTTTCGGTGTGTCCACATTCACAAAAGGATGTATGCTAGATGACAGAAGTCACTACCCATCAATAATTAAGGCAAATTATTGTAAACTACATGCTCAGGGACGGCCCTGTTTACAGTTCGGTGCTCCTATCTGCGTCTTCTTCCCATATGTAGTTGAACATGCTTGAAATTTGTTATCATTGATATATACTGAAACAATCACATGTGGTTAGGAAGCCGTAACTATCCAAACTGTGGTTTGTTTTTTTGTTTGTTTTTTTAATGATCAAAAATCAGCTCCCTTTTCCTGCTACTGCTGATGCGTATTTCTGAATTGGAGGATGCTCACAATACTTACGAGCACATGGCAGTGCATACAGGATGCATACATCTAGATTTGATGGCAAAAGGAGGAAAAAGCCCATTCAATGCAGCTAGAGGTTCTAATAAAGCTAATTTCCCTTTATTTTACTTAAAATTTGTCAAAGAAAATATGAGGGTTTTTTTTACATCACAGAATATTCCCAGATTGTAATTGAGGATGCTCACAATACTTACGAGCACATGGCAGTGCATACAGGATGCATACATCTAGATTTGATGGCAAAAGGAGGAAAAAGCCCATTCAATGCAGCTAGAGGTTCTAATAAAGCTAATTTCCCTTTATTTTACTTAAAATTTGTCAAAGAAAATATGAGGGTTTTTTTTACATCACAGAATATTCCCAGATTGTAATTTTCAGCTACCCATATTCTTGAAGGTATTTAGTTCTCTTCTCCCACTTTGACTTGCACCTCAATTAGACTGACCGTTTGAAGGCAAAAGCTCTTGAAACAGCTCTTTTAGAAGAATAACTCCTCCCCACCATCTCCTTCATCCCTTTGGACACCAAGCGGCTGATGAAAGGCTTTGCCATGCTAAATCCCGATGAGTCTGGCATGTGCAAGATAGTGCTGGGTGAGCAGAAGAGGAGCAGGGAGGAGCAGGGAGGAGCAGAAGAGCCAGGGAAAGAAGAAGTGTGTGTGTGTGTGTGTGTGTGTGTGTGTGTGTGGGGAGGTGTGTGTGTGTGTGTGTGTGTGTGTGTGTGTGTGTGTGTGTGTGTGTGTGTGTGTGTGTGTGTGTGTGTGTGTGTGTGTGTGTGTGTGTGTGTGTGTGTGTGTGTGTGTGTGTGTGTGTGTGTTTTTGGTGGTTCCCCTCCCCTGGAATAAAAAAACCTTAAACTTGCTATGGGTCTGATAGGCTTCCCAGGGCCACACGAATTATTACTTCAGTGTTTGTCTCTCAAATACAAAATACACTATAGTAAATTATTAGATTCCTGGACTGAAAAACTCACTATGAGACTCTCCCTCTTAAAGCCCTCCATGTTTTCTTCTACAACAGAAAAGACCTGATAATCCATGCTCTCCAGGTACCTTGAAAGCGCGACTCATTTATCCTCTCATTTGCTCTTTAAGCAGTAAGACTGGAAAATCCTTTGGGAGTAGGAATTTATCTGGGATTGCCTAAGCAATTTGGTCATCTTCAGTGCCTTCTTCAGACAGAGGTCAGCACTGGGACTCCAGTGCTCTGGGAAATGGCAACACCAGTTTCCTTCTGAAACTTGAAATGAGAGCTTCCTGGACAGAAACTCCAGCACCCATAGAGTATTTTGCCTCATCTATTGCTCTGGGATGGGAATGTTAAAAAAAGGACTTAAAAACTTTTAGGCCAAGATTGCCAAAGGGCCAGAAGGCTGGTAGCACACAGATGCTGCTGGTACTACTGCTGCTGATTAACATACAACAAGGCAGAAATTCCCTGGTGAAACAAAGTGCTGTGATGAAGTGCTAAAAAGGCAAAGAGCTCTAGAAAGAGGAAGAATGAGACTTCTGAAGTGGAAGATTGATGGCTCTTGAATAGTGCTGAGGGACAGCAACATCTCATATTCCTTTGCTCCCAAACATCTGGCTTTGTGAAGATGCAAACTACGTAAGCTTTCCACAAGAGGGCTGGTGTTTGTGATGCTAAATGCTCCTTTCTGAAGGCAGAAAGGAAGGGAAGGAAACAAAGCAAAGCCTGTCAGAAAAAGCAGCAAACTGAGGGTCACCTCATGTGCAAGTTTACATTTTAAGATACATTGCTTTGGACATATCTCAAAATTTTCAAAAGGAAAAGTCGGTGGCCTTAAAATTAGGAAGACCAAACGGCAAGAAGAGTCAAAGAGGGTTTAAATCATCTCCAAGAATACAAACAATTAAGAGAGGTTCAAGCAGAGATTCCAATATCACTCCCCACCCCTGCCCCCAGTCCCCCCAAAAACTACACAACCAAGTGCTGAGCGTTGCCAAAAAGGGCAGTCCCACCCTGCCCTCTCTCAGCAACACGTTCTTGGCACGTCCCTTCTCCTGGCACTGTGCACGCGTGCCCAGCTTGACCCATGAAGCAGTCTGGATGAAAACCAACCTGGCTGAAATAGGGGGAGGGTGAGAAAGAAAAAAAAAAAAATAAAGTGCTGCTTTCTTGCACCATCACTTTCCTGATTCAACTTGGCTTGGCTGCGGAAATACTGGGGTACGTGCACAACTAGGGAGAGAAACACACACTTTGGGGATAGCGTGGGCTCTGGGTAGATCAGGATGCACCAGAAGGATGTGTGTGAGTGTGGGAAGTCGTCTGCAGCGAAGGGATCGCCCGTTCCCCCTCTGCCTGGGTAACGAGTTAGCAGGGGTTAGGAAAATGCCACCCTCAGCTGGGACAGCCAGACTGGAGCAGAAATCAGTGATGCTCCTGACACGGTCTGCTCACAGGTGGCAGCGAGTACTTCAATTGAGCTAAATATACATCTAGGTCACTTGAAGACCCCGTCCTTCTCCTATACAGCACAGCATCTTATACACCTTTTACGTGAACTATATCAAAGCTTTGGCATAAATCTGAATGACTCCAAGGTCAATATGAAAGAACATTAATAAATTAGAGTCACTTTGGGCTGTGTATGTTAAAATACCAGCCAAACCAACATTTTCCCGTTTATTGCATGCTGGATTACTAGCCAGTGGAAATCTAAAGACCTTAATTTGTCAATGTTTCTATTATTTCCCTCCGTCTGTGAAATTTCTCCTTGGGATCTTCCTCCAGCAGGTCAACAAGGTGTTCTGACAGCATCCCAGTCCCTGCACTCAATGCCAGGTCCAGCCAGGGACCTGCAAGCCACACCCCTGCAAGCTGCACCTCTGGGCACAGGGCAGTCACCTTTGCTCTTGACCCATCTCCTATGGACGTCCTATGAATATCTGACAGTTTGCAAAAGAAGCAATTAAAATCAATCTGCATGTGAAGAACATATTGATGGTATGGACCCAAAAAATATTTTTTTAAAATTTTAAATGGCTGTTAATGCGATAACTACTCTCCCTTCAAGCTTTCTGAGGATGAGGAGGGGGATAGTAGGTTGGTTTGGTGGATGAGTGAATCGGCTAAATTGTTAACTACACAGGTAGCAAATTAGTCATGCAAACACACTTGCACTTCTGTATGAATGTTCATTTTAAAGTTAACTGGGATGTCAGAATGGCTTAGACCAGCAGCCAAAATCCTAAACAGCAAGTCTTAAAAAAAAATATATACACCCAAAGAAAAATAAATGAATATTTTTCCATTTTAACCACATGTAAAAATCACAAGAAAAGTTCTGACTTTCAAATATCAAAGAAATAAAAATGCACAAGTTCTCAATCCTTCTGCTTCTACCACTAATTGCTTTAGAGCAAGAGTACTTCCTTTTTGTGGCTTTGTTGCAAACCCCTGGAACTAAAGAGCACCAGAATAATGACCTCAGCCGGGGTTAGTGAGGTGAACTGCAGCTCAAAGTTTTCTCAAGAACACTTTTCTGAACACTAAGTATATGTTTTAAAAAATAAAAAAAGGGAAAGAAACACAAAGGGGAGAAAAAAAATCCCAAATAAGTTTTCTAGTATCCAGATATAATGAGCAATGGCTTTGGTTTCTTCTGACAAGTAACCCTAAAAAAAACCAAACCAAAAAAAAAAACCACCAATCAAGCTCTACTTCTTTGAAAATATTACCATGGCACATGTGCCCTCTCCACCCAAAACAGGAGGAAAATGGAAGTAACTGATGTCAAACAGAAAACTACTTTTTCCTTTCTTCAAAGGAAAGTAAAGAAATACTGACATTTGAAGTGGCATGTGAAACAACAAGGGGAAAAAATTTGGATGCATCTGACACAGCATATATTAAGTATGAATTAACATAAAATAAGTCTGATTAAGCAAACTCCATAATGAAGAATAAATGTTCAAAAAACATATGAAACAAAATATTGAAAAAGACAAAGTCCATGACAGGCGTTTACCTAAGTCTCAGTTGAGAAGGAGGTCAATTTTCTGAAGCCAAATGGCCGTACTTACTCTGTGCTTCACAGTCCACGCAGTGGGAATTGCCTCTGATGTTCCTTATGGACTGAAGGGCCATGGCCTCGTTCTGACTCGTCAGGCGGGACTGCGGAGATTTAAAGAGATGCATAAGCAACACAGAACCACCCAATAAAAAAGGTTAGATGACAGAACTCAGCTGAATGAATGGCAAACCCCAAAGCTTAGATGAAGGCTGAATGAACATGATCAAGGAACCTCAAGTCCTTGGTTTGCGCCTCAAGAAACGGTCATCCTTTGGCATCCCCAAGGACTGCAAGTCCATGCCTGCCGAGCAGGGACTCCTCTTTCCTCCTGCATTTTTGACAGCTCAGGATTTCTCCCAGGGTTCTCCGCCCTCTGCAGGAGCTCCCAGTGTTTTGGGGTCTCCAGCCTGGATTTTAACAAGCAGGGAGACTGCAGAGAGGAATAATATTGAGCGCGAAAATGAACTCCGCTATTCACAGGAACAGTAGTCACAGTGTAGGTTTGCTTCTTGAGATAAATTAGATAAGAATATTATTTTATAAAATCAATTTCTTTTACTGATGTGTATGCTTTTACTAATGAACACTAAGGGATGGTTTGTGAAAGCAAATGAAACCTTTTTATCATCAGAAGGTCAAATTTAATCAGATGTCTCCCATTGAAATTCGCTCCGTGATGACCTGCCAATGACCTCTACTTGGACCTGGAGAGACTGTCACAATGTACAAACTCTACCCAAATAAACTGTCTTGTGGGCTCTCGGAGAAGAAAACTGTTAGCTGTAGCAAGTGATGGACTCTTTGGAATGAATTGATTTAAGCAGGATGAGGACCAGGTCTTAAGTATGGCCATATGGGGATATGTCCTCCTGATCTACCAACAGGACACCTAGTAAACCTCTCCAAGTACCAGCACTTTGCTATTCCAGCTAGTTCTCTTGACCGATTTTGAGACCTCAATAATACTTGTCAGAAAAAATCCTCTCTAAACCACTTACCACCCACTCTTTATCCCCATGTTAGTATTTTACATAGGCGTTAGTGCACAAATTTCCTCTTTTGTGCTTCTTTAACATACATATTAGAACGCGCAAATCCATGAAAATCAAGAAAACATGGAAGCAGTGATTTTTCTCTAGCTCAGAAATACATACTGGAAATAAATATTTTTTTAAACAAAATGGGAAGTAAATTATATTATAATGATAATTATTGGTGTCCGATTAGGTCTAGTATATCAGGGCGATGAATGCAGGCATTCATTTCAAAGTATGAGTCTCCTTGCAGTACAAAATCATTAAAGACAACTGTTAGGTGGATAACGTTAAAGGATCTACAGAGCTGAACAATTATTGTCCATTTCTCCCCCTTGACTACCACTCAACACATTGCTCTCCAGTTGTGAAGAGTTTGCAGACAGAGACTCAAGAAGCAGAAGTTCTCTGGCCCTTCCAAAAATGAGCAATGGCTGAAGGCGTCTCAGATTTTAAACATTTATTTTGACAGGACAGGAGAACAAATTACTTCTGTCACCATATAAAAGCGTTGCAAAGTAGAAGGCCTGCTCCTCTTAGGCCATGTTCTTTTTCCTCCAAAAAGCTTTGATGACCTGTTTCTGGATTTGTTTTGCATTATATTAGTTAAGGTAGAAAACCATAAAAAATAATTCAGTGTAATTACAGAAAAATTGTGAATATGCTTTGATTTCTGTGATTTGTATTACTTCATCATGGCAGAATCCTATGGCTGAATGTTATTGCACATTTATGGTTAGGCCAACCAGAATGTTTAGTTAAATTTTGCAATGTGGGAGCTTAACAGATTTAACTAGAGATTTGACTAGTAATTATGCTGGTTTTGGGGTCTACCTCCACTCTTCTCTGAGACAGGCTTTTCCTAAAGGCCCTTCTGCAGGTCTCTACCCTGAAACAATCCTGAGCGCGCAGTAGTGACCACACAACTTCTCAGTAGGGAAAAAGTTCCAGTCAAAATTCTAACAGCAATACCAAAGGCAAAAAAAGATAATCCAGGAGCTCCATTAATTCAATTGTTGTAAAAAATAAACTGCAAAACAGGCTATAGTACCAGCTGTCTTGAAATATCTGAGATATGTCTACAGCTGTAATGCTGCTCTGTCGTGTGCCTAGCACGTGCACGTCTCTAGGAGTACAGGGTTAAAATTCAGAGTTATTGATTATGCTTTCCTTTTAACGATCATCCACACGTTACTTATTTTCAGTATTACTCCGTGTACCATACCTTGTTCTTGCTGCTCTCACATGACTGTAAACTGGCCAAGATCTGACTCTCTATGGCTTGCACCCATGCATCTCTTTCTTCATATGTGGTAGCTTCAAAGTGCCACGTCTGGCCAGTGAGAGAGACAATGATAAACTCGAAGTTTTCTTCTTGTTCTGAAAAACACCCATGCAATAGGAAGAAAAGTTTAAGGATGTTGATAGCTAGACTCAGTCAATCTCAGTTCATGAGCATTTCTGCAATGTAACAAGCAAATGCAGGTCTAGACATTTGAGGTATGAGTCTAGATATAACCCACTACACTGCGTCAGAAAATCACTTGTGGATCCACTGCTTTTTCTCTCCAAATGTTATGTAGATAAAGTACTATTTTGGGTAAATATTCAGTTCCTTTGTGTGCTTAGTGATGAGTCTATACATTTCTTTAACACCAAATAACTAACAAGCATTACTTAGACTTAAACCTGAAGCGCCAAGGGCTACATACTGTAAAAAACAGTGTGCCACAAAATACCTTAAAAGCTGAAACAGCTGACAATACAGGAAATCTGACAATTTACCCTCTTCCTTCAAGCAGTTTTTTATGTGCGCAGCCATATTAAAAGCAGATGTGTACATTTTCTTGTCTACAGCATAAATACACTGGGTTATGATACAGGATTAAAAATCAGTTCAACCTATTCAACATTCACGTTCGATGTGGGAGATGAGAAAATGATCTGAGAAGCTAGCAGAAAGGGTCAATGAAATATCCTTAGGGCTGCTAGAGTGTAAGGACAAGTATTCAGGCCAGAGGACGGCAGCATATGAAAATACCAGCAGAACTGAACTAAATGGACACATGGTCTAAGTACACACGGGACACCAAAGTCAAATGAAAAAAATCAAGGAAGCTGAAACAGAACGAGCGGAATTGGGAAGGGCAGGCATGAAGCATGAAAGGAACAGAATAATAGAGCACAAAGTTCTGGTGAACATCAGCCATAATGGGCTTTAGAAAGAGCATTTACATTCGCTTGTCTGCTAATGACTTATTATATATTCAGAGCCACGAACTGCTGCATCACCTTGTCATCCATAAGCATGCAAAGACAAGAGACAAATCTAGGAGTAGCTTTAAAGGCAGCATTGCTGCTCACTTGCAGTCGTTTTCTCAACCTGTGGGACAAGTGGTTTTCTTGATAAACTTCACACTAGCGAGGCCAGTGCTTACACTGCTTTAATGATGCCTCAAAAAAGAGTAGAAGGTTACTTTGCACCTCGAGGTGAGGATAAACATGGAGGTGAATGTTATTTCCAGGTGCATGAGGGCACCTGAGCAGCAGTTTGACTGATAAAATAGTGTGTGGGATAAGTGGGAAAAGAAGGATAAGAGAAACGGTGCAACTGTGCAGCTACAACTACTTTTCCATGTTAGCAACACTGGGTTAGAAACAAACAGAATCACTATCCAAAGTGCTATGAATAAATCATGGAAAAAGCCACATTTATCAAACAGAGCTTTCGGGAGTCTATGAGGAAGATGTAAGAGGAACTACACAACAATAAAGGAAATTATGTTCCTTCTTGTGTGCTGTCTTCCTGTAGGGCAACACAGTTACGGTCGTCTACTTATGGAGAAGTGGTATGGCATACGGTCATCGGGGAGAGGTACCGGTGTATGCAGAGTTATCCATATGTTGTTGAAAACAGGGAATGATGGTGAAGGAAGAGAATGTGAAATACTGAACCCCACCTGAAGCAGCCCCCCGCAGATTCCTACTTAGGAAATTAATAATTTGTAGGCCTTTCAATAGCTTTTAAGTAATAAAACTTTACTCCTGAAGTCTTACAAGAGGAGGATTTCTAAATGCTGGTCACTAAATGTTCAGAAAAGCCTTCTGTATAAATTGCTCAGTGTGGGTGGTACCGAGACCTGCATATTGTTACGGCAGGGATCCTGTGACACACAGTGACACAAAGGCCCTTTTCAGCCTCACCCCATTTTCTGCACCTCATGCCCTTCTCCCTCAACCCTTCCCTTCACCGCAGCTCTGCTCCAGGCTGCACCTTGTTTGCCCTTGTCCTGGTTCCAGCCAGGACGGGGCTAGTTTTGTCTCCAGCAGCTGCTGTGTTTTGGATTTAGTCTGTGAAAAACGGTGACAGCACGCTGCTGGTGTTGGTGCTGCTGAACGATCGAGGACATTTTGCAGTTTCTCAGGTTTTGCTGATGTGCAGGTGCAAAAACCCGGGAGGGGCACAGCCAGAAGAGTTGATCCAGACTGGCCAGAGAGAGTGTTCCGTGCCATAGACGGCATGGCCAGTGTCAGTGAGGGTCGGCCATTGCCCCAGACGGCATGTGTCAGTGAGGGTCGTCTATTACCCACTCTCTCTCGTTCCTTGTTCCATTTGTTCCCTTTGTATTACTTTTTAAATTGTTTGTTTGTTTGTTGGGTTTTTTTGTTGTTTTTGTTTTGTTCGGGCCTGTTCATTCGTTGGGCTGTTGGTTCCCTCCCACTCTCTCTGGAACTCGCTGTTCTGGGATGGCTGTGGGGGAATATCCCTGCTCCCTGCCTGCTGCTCGGGACAGGCTGGGTTGGTTGTCGGGTGGTGAGAAATTGTGCATAGTTCATTTTATATTCTATTATCTTTATATATTATTATCATTAATATATTTTTAGCTTTTTCTTTGCTGTCCTGGCAAAATGTTTTTATATCAACCCATGAGTTCGCTCTCTCTGATTCTCCTCCCTACCCCACCAGGCAGTGGGGTCTGGTTACCATTTGGGGTTAAACCCCAACAGGCCTGCACTGCTCTCCCTGGACCATACACCATGCCAATCCTACATAAGCCAATGGTTTGGCATAAACCATAAGGAGCTGCCTACTAGAGAAAACAGTCATTTTACCACCTCAAGCTACAAATTCCCCACACCTCCTTATTAAGCAGGGAGGAGGCCCTGCAGGGATGCAAAGACACCGAAGAGGACCACGAGAAAGAAGACTGCTCCAGCACATGGGCAGGGCTGACTTCTCAATGTGCAGTAACTCAACAAGAATATAGGGTATATAACTAATACTTAACAAGTATATATGGTGTTATCTTTAGAGTCTCTCTGCACTACTCCTGTGCCACTTCATCCTAGCATTTAAGTACTAGGTGGCTTTCCAGTATTACAATTCCAGACCTTAAAAAACCCAACATAGGATCAAGCTGCAGCATCATTAAATCCTCCTATCTCCTATTTACCAATAATCCTGATCATATACATGAAGCTGGTTTGCCCGAGAAGGGCTTATGAGAAATAAACCCTCCAATTCAGCCAGTGTACCATTTAAAAGCGAGGTTGAAATACTGTCCTTGCAGCCATACCTCTGCAAGCTTTGTTTTTCAGAAACACTCCACAAAGTTATTCCTGTGCTTAGGGGAGACCTATGGCAGAGGACACAAACCCAGCTATTCAGGCGACTGGACTGCAATTCAGGAAGCACCTCCAGCCACCTCCCGCAGTCGCGCTTTTATATGCCAAGTCTTCTTTTCCCAAAGGAGAGGCTGCCTTGTTTCATCTCCTGACCTTTTCTGCCGTGACCAGCCGACACCGTGACAAAAGCTGTAAAGACCTTACATAGCCTTTGAGGCTTGGGATCGCAAAGCCCATGTAACACACCAGTGAGTCTGTCCCGGTACAGCTCCACCATGGGTTACGAGGGTTGCAGTGTGTTTTAAGGCTGGGCTGGAAGGACATTTTCAGTTCATCAGTAAATCACCTGAAAACTTGCTCATCGCTGATGATACATTAAGAACGCTTAAGCTTTCCCTCTCCAATATCTGCTGAAGCATCAGGTTTACTCCCTAAGCTCAGACGAATAGCACCTGTGCTAGTTGAAGATGTGTTCAGTAACACATTTTCTGCTTAAATACACCTTTTTTTTTTTTTTTTTTTTTATTTTGGTAAGCACAATTGTGAAACAAAGGAGCAGTACCTGCTCCACGTCACCCACAGGATAATGCCTACAAAAGACGAGCAGCAAACGTGTACATCCTTAACCACCGTGGACACAAACAAGGAAACCCAGGCAGCAGAATGAAATTGTTCAGTTTTACTCTTCAGTAAAATTATAGGTTGTGCTATTTAAATCCCTGGGAGCCCAATCACAAAATTTTATTAAACAGTTTTCCATGTTTAACAGTTACTCATAGAAAGGTCTACTATAATAGTATTTTAGCACCATCAGCCTGTCGAAATCAACCTGCCCAATTACTCCAAACTACATTAATAACTCCAGATATTACACTAATTGTGTCCAGTTTCTATGCAGACGAGGTCCCGCGGGGCTAATTTTGCATCCTCAGGGGGAAGCAACTCAGCTATCAACCTGATTTCACTAGGAATCCCTCCCTCATTACACAAGTCTGGGCTGTCAAACTTTTTTTTTTTTTTTTAAAAAAAAAGGTTAATGGGCCAATCAGTCATCAATTATTTCCTGGAAGGCCAGCAGACAAAGGGTTAAAGTGTGAAGAACTGGATGCAACTGATTTCCATTTGGAAGTCATTATCAACAGGAGATGTCTAAAATGTTGTTGTTTGTTTTGCTTTTTTTTAAAGTGGGAAGGGGTGGCTAGGATGGGAAATGAGTTCAAACCGTAAGATTATGAGGATATGGAACCTAAAGCATATGAGACTTTTTTTTTTTTTTTTTTTTTTTTGTTTTTTTGAGAAGTGGGCATGCAATCAGTGAATTTTAGGAAAACCACCACACCTTCATAACCACCACACTACTTCCAAGAAGTGGGACTTCACGGTGCTACCGCTTATGCTGCACATACTGTTTTTGCCATTCTCTCTTCATAGTAAAAGTTACTGCATTTAACCCAAGTTAACATTTATTTTGCTCTGCCAAAAGACAGATGTTGCTACAGCCCACCCACTTACAGAAAACAAGATATACAATTTCTTAGAAGCAAAGGGGAAAACAAACATTTAGACATGGTCTCACTGCATTCCTGTACCAATGATTGTGTTTATTGTATGTAACAGAGATCAGATTTAGAAAACTACACTAAAAATAACTACAGGATACAATTAGTCTATAACTTCTTCCAGAGAACTCAATTAAGTCTACTAAAA
>KL275386.1:20534-35103 GCA_000699545.1 Podiceps cristatus
CTTGGTATCCTGTAAGCGCAGTTCTAAATGGTGTGCATACATCAGATTGTTCACAATTTCCACTTCCCCCATCTTTTATTCTCAATATTCAGAATTGCATAAATAGCCACCGACACCTTGTACCAGTGGTGGGTAACCACAAGCACAGCTTAAAGTCAACGGAAGACAAGGCCTCCTTTCTGCCAGGCACTCTACAGTCAGAAAATTACAACCGCCCCAGAAGTTTGCTTTTAAACAAAAAAATATTTCTTTTTTTTCCATGGGTATAAAACAGAGACTTACCAGGCCTAAGGCATTTCTCATAGGCATACATGAATATTTTGCCAGAATCAGAAATAAAACTGGACCTTCTGGTTTCTGAGCCAACCAGCCTCTTTCACTAGGTGCCAGATTGCACGCTTCCATCTTTGCCCAACATAGCCCAACACAACATAGTCATCAGAGGATCCTGGTGCTGCTGCTAATTAATAGTAAAACTCACCGTGCACGTCTGGTGGATGATGCCACTCACACAGGAAACACTCTCCAGAAACAAGAAGTCAAGTGCAGAACCAAAAGATTCTCTATGGTGTATTTCAAACACCCGTGAAGCATCTTCAAGAGTTGAGGATACAGCTTGAAGCCTAGTCAAGCCTGCCTCAGGTAACACTGAGACCTATTTAAACTCCCTTTTTATCATGCCCTCCTCCCTCTCTCAAAAATCGCTTCCACTCAAGCACCCTTCCTTAATAACCCTTCATCTTTTCAAAAGGATGAGAATGAAAAACTGCCAAGGTGCTCTAGGAATCAACATTAGACGTTTACAATATGCAATTTGTTTACAAGGTGCGTGTTATTCACGTACTATATAATGTTAACTGTTGTTACCTTTTGCCACTTGGTGTAAATTATCCCTGTAACTTGGAAGATAAGTATGTTTATTAGCAGCCTCAATTAAGGAAATATTTGTGCCATGTCCCACTGGGCATGACTATGCTAATACTTCTTTCCCCTTTCCAAACCCAGTGTCTAAATCTAATTAGTTTTGAAAATCAACCCTATCAGGACAATATAGCTCTGCAATCGGTTGCCCACAGCTCTTGATAAAGGTTGTGTTCCACTGGAAGAATTTTTCAGTGGTACTGTTTTATATCGCTATCCGTGAGTGACAAACTGGTGATGAAAGGCTGGTTTCCAGCTCAAGGGACTAAGCCCCGCCCCCCACTATGTACTTGTTTTATTTGGATGCCAACACAACACGATTCGATGAAATCCATGAAGAAATTTTTAAAATTCAGTTCAAACAGTACGTGAATCTACGCTTGCATTAGGTGTTTCCTAACACATTTCAAGCCTGCAGTTTACTTTTTAAATTACATGTGTTTCAAAGCTGAAGAGCTTGCTTAACCGAGAGATGCTATGAAGGTGAGTCTACTGGACAGAGCTTATCTTGGGTGCTCTGAACAGCCTCCCTCTCCATCTGCCACAGTTAGCAAAAATGAACTTTATGCATCGGCACAGCACCATGGCAGCAGCAGCATCACCAACTTTTAAACTGAAGGTAGTCTGGGAGTTAATGAATATGCAGAAGAAAAGTTTTCCATGAGAGCCTGGCAACTTGGGTGTAGCACTGTTTAACACGTCACATATGTAACCACAAAGAGTGGAAAAATGAGGATTTAATATCTTTATGCATGTTAAACCATAGCATGCAGAGCACAGCCATTTAATTTTGTAAAGAAACTCCTTTATGCTGTGCTGTAAAATTGTTGATATAGGAAAAATAATTCCATATTTTAACAATACTGCTATATGATAGCAGGTACAAGTGACTCCAGCTTGTCTTAAAACCAGAGTGGGGTCTGTTTTAAGTATAACACACTGGTACTACGTATTTCCCTCTGGAGAACTAAAGGATTGCTTAAAGCCTGGCCACCTGCAGTAAGGAGCAGGTGGGACTTTTCATTTGTCAGTGACTCCCTATAGAAAAAAACCCAACTGTGAAAACCAAGGGTTTTAGGCAAATTCTGAAATTAAAGAAAGTGAAATTTCTTGCAATCATACGAAACTGATGAAGGAACACTGGGCAACATAGTTGTACAATGTCCTGCTTCTGTCTGCCCTCAGAAATCAGAGTTCTTCAGCTACGATCTCACACCCAGCCACCTCTGTGAAGATCCCACCCTTCCTCACTCCTCTGCGACCAGGATAGACACATCAGAAATGCACTATTTTTGCTATCAAATACCCAAGAGAGAGGAGCCACGTTGAGGGAGGACACTCAGTTTTGCACGGCGCACAGCAAAAGGTGACCCTGCGTAAGCACACGAGACCCACCACGCTGAGGACCATCCATATACATGTTTCTGCCAAGCATCTACAATACAACTGCAGAACGTGAGCTGCAGTTTTCTCTGTCTTAATTGGAGATTTTGCTACCTGGAAGCATACAGAATACCTAAATAATAGGACTGGCATTAAAAATTATCAGAGAGGCTGCTTTCTAGCTCAAGCTTTCAAAAACAGGGACTGTACATGATGGGAATGTTTTTGGTTTGTAAAAGGGCGTAAGTGCAATTGAGCAAGCATGTGCTAAAGACTAAAGCAGATTTGTTATTCTGGACTGTCATTTCCTATCACCGTTCTCTTTTTTGAAGGCATAATTATCTAAACATGTGGCTTTTAATACTCTCAATGCTCATTAACTCGACATTTGCATGTCTCACCATTCCAGCTTTCACACAAAGGCTTAATCTCAAAGAAGCAAAGCAACAGAGAACATGGAATGTTCAGTTTTGAGTGGGGATACTACTTCTAAAAGATAGACATTTGCCCAATTTCAGAATTTTTTGTTTTGATGATACATCTCGAAACTCCTTGGACCATGGCCATCAGGAACATGTTCCCGTACTCTTATCCAAGGTGCCTTTGATGCTTAGTTTGACCAGTAAGGTAAAAGATTCCTCAAAGCAGACAGGCCCTAAAAAATGAAATCTTTATCTGTAAAGATCCACAAAATAAATTATTTATGCTTGTTTCCCTGTTGCAATTTAATAACAGGTAGATATAAAATCACAAGCTTCTCAAGGAGTAAACCTGTAACAGTAAACGTGCCTGCATGCTGATTAGAAGAAAAATCTGTCCGGGCAATACAATCAGCAACTACAGTAAAAATTACAAATGATTAAAAAGCATCTAGTTAGGCTCCTATTAAATGGACACCCCCCTGCCCCCCCCGCAATTAATGTCCAACAATCACTTTCTCTCAATTCATATTTTGCTATTTTGCTCTTCATAGTTGGAAAGATAACAAAAGGATCAAAATAGACAGTTTTGCAACTGTTGCTCTGAAAGGTAATAATTTTACATTTATGCTGAGAAATAAAATTATAATTAAAAAAGCTTCCTTAACAAGCTGCAGTAAAATCACACTTTTCTTTCCTACATACACTTTGTTTGGCAGGGAGAGCAAGGCATCCGACAGCAATACAGCAGTAATTGTGCAAAAAAAGGACGGTGATATAAATCACCAAAGGTTAATGATCAGGATGTGAACAGAGGGACTTGTTTACAGAAATAGCATGCAATTTAAAATTTACAAGAGATTTAATGCCACCGCTTGGCAATCACTAAAATCAACAGCCCAGAAAACAGTGACATTAAGAAAAATATTACAGTTATAATCATTCCAAAATAAGTCAATTAGTGTTAGGGCATGCGCTTGCGATTACTTGACCCATTTGGTTCGCACTTAAGTGAAGAAGAAAAAAAAATCCCCCTCCCTTATACCAAGATTACTGAGTTGTGACCTATTTTGCATTCCCTATTTCTTACACAACCCCTCATACATGCTGTTGGAAATGGTGGCAGAGGTGGGTGTTGTCGTCCCCCCGCCTTGCTTCCAAGTAATTCTGACCTTTGACATTTGTAATAATCATAAATAAGGAAAAAAAAAAAAAGAAAGAAAAAAAAGAAGGAAGTTTATAATTGTGTTGTTCAAATAAAGGTGGGGGGAATAAAATTCAATGTGCTATTATACAAAAGCCATGATGGCTGTCTTTGGTGGAAAAAAAGCAATGTAAGTCAATTTGTGAACTTTGGCACCAGGTGACCTTTAGAAATACAACAATATACAGAATTTACAAGCAAGAGTAGCACATGCAAATGACCCGGCACTGTCTCGCCTTTGGATTAGAGCTGCAAAGAGCACTATGGAGAAGGCTTGCACAAAACAAATTAAGAATGTTACTTAAATGTCACGGCACACTATTGTATTTGGCTACAGATCATTACACCTGATACTAACACTTTTAAAAACTGTAATAACTTGGGAAATATTACATTGAGTGCCCACATGTAGAAAGGGAATATATATATATAAAAAAATAAATAAAAGAAGAAAATGTGTTCCTGAAGTAATTTAAACATCACCACTCTACGACTAGAGGGAAAGGTCAAAATTTAAGTAAGCTGAAAGGAACATGAATGGCAAAATAAAACGCACAAACAAAAAGATGAAAAGACCAACTGGACTGACTCTGCAAACAGGAGATGAAAGCACGCATGCTTTGGGCAAATTTGATTTCCACGCCCGCACTGGGTAAGGGAGAGACGCAAGGATGATGATTTTTGGAAAAGCGGGTTTAAAAAAAGGGGGTGAGAGAGGAGGCGTTCATCTATAATGGGTGGGTTTGTTACCTTCAGTGTTGGTGCTGCTGCTGCTGTATATATTTCGCAGGCTACCAACACGGTTTAGTTTCCAAGCTTTGCGTTTGGCTGCGTCCAGAGAGCAGAAGGGGAAGAGAAAAAAAAGAGAATAGAATAAAAATAAAGAAAAAGGAGGGGTGGGAGGGGAGGGAGGGGGAAGAAAAAGAGGTGAAAAGAAACATCAAAATAGCATGTGAAGTAAAATACAAGCACAAGCCTGTTAACACATGAAGAGCTACACACAGAAAATGCACACAGGACTACACAGCCTCTCCAATCCACGGACGATATGGAAAACCTCTTACTGAGAGTCACTACATAACAACATGATTTGACAAGATTAAATGGATCTTCTATTGGAAAAGACAAAACCAGACCAGTAGATGTTAAAATGCAGGAAGCATTTGGACAGAAGATACATGACTAGACAAAACAGCTACTGTAAAATAAGATTTAATTAATAACAAAACACAGCCAGACAAGAGTGCCTTTTCCTCCAGAAGTCCATGTTGATCACTTGGTGCCTGCAGTTCACCTTTAGAACACCTTTTTACATCATCACCTTGAAAAGCCGAGGTGATGAGGTAATGGTCTTAAATCCTCATAACAACGTGTTATTTGTAGCACTAAGCTTAGAGGCATTACTTCTTTATTTTGAAGTGTCAAGTAGACATTGATGCAAATGGTGTTTGCGGTCCTCCCCTCCTTCCCCAGGCAACTCACTGCAAAATCGAAGTGTTTATTTAGAAAGTAAAAAAAAGAGAAAAAACGGTGTATTTTTTATAAGAGGCAACACCTTCGCTTTATTAGAATTGCACCAAGCTTTGAGATTCCCCGAGTTCCCAGCTGCCGTCCTAAAATTAGCAGAAAATATTGCTCAAAAGCACTCCGATCCCATGCTCATTAAGAGAGAGCACATTTTCACGTTCTTTAAAATCGACGTGTTTTGCCTCAAGAGTGAATTCACAGCATGAGAAGTACATGCAATCAACAATATGTTTAGCCTGAGTTTCACCAGACAGAAACCGTATGAAACATCCAAGTATACCACAACATCGTTAGCACCTAACAGCCTCTGAAATAACTGAGATGTCCTTTCTTCTTCCCCCTTGGACATCCCCACATCTGAGGCAGGAACCACGGATCTGCTAAAAGTGGTATCTCTACAGGCTTTCCAGACACCACATCAGCTCACCTAGTCAACAAATAATGGTGCAGCACTGTCTGGCGTGAAACTATTTTGCAAAATCTGTTCTACAGGATCAAGGAAAGATCACTGGGGTCAGTGATAAGTGGAAGAGCATCCAAAGCTCCACCTAAGCTGCCTTTCTCAGTAGGTGACCCAGTCCTCCTGCCCGCAGACAGCAAAGAGCCTTGAGTTCAGGTGTGAGACTTCTAAAAAGGACAGTATGCATTGTATTAATTACGATTAATTCCTAAGAGATGTTTGAAAACCGAAGTCTTCTACTCTTCGTTCAGCTCAGCATCTGTTATGAAGAAACTCATATGGTAAATCTAGAGTAAGACCACTCTGCCCCTCACCACAGATGCTCCTTACCCTTTAGGATGACACGAACGTCACACAATGTAGCGAGTACTGTGATACAACGATTTTAAAATTTTCTTTCTATATTTCCAAGGGCACTTTTTAACACCCCATGAAACTCAGACCGAATGGTTGCTTCCACAGAAAAGAAACAGTGATGTGAAGTCATTCCAATCTTTAAAAAAAGCTTGATTTTCAGCTAAAAAGCTAAGGCTGGAAGAGAAATGCCTAAACACTCTAGACTGTTAAGCTATATCCTGTTTTAATAAAGCCATCTGCAGGCTTTAATGCTACATACTCAAAGGGAAAATGGAGGACTGGATGTCTGAGTGACATCATTTGGAAGGCATCTTGCTGAAATTAAAACAGGTAACACAATTGGGAAGGCTACGTTAGATCTATCTAAAAATTTAAGTTCATCAAATCTATAAATATCTTAATTATGTGTATCCTTCAATATGAAAATATCTTCAGTTTTAAGACATGTTTAACAAGTCCCAGCAGGTACCAGCAACTAGAGAGGCACAATTTCCCTAGCTGAAAACTTGTTTTTCCTGAAAAAAATTTACATATAAATAGGCAGAATCAAGGTTTGGCACCCCTCAGACAAGGAAGATGGTCTCCAGTTCACAAAGACCCTTTCCCAGTCCCTTTACATTTTTCACACTGTAATGGCACGCTGGAGCATGGCTGTATGAGCAGGAAGTAAACTCGCAGCCTGCTTTTCTATTAACCTATTGATGAAATAATCCATTTTAATGCGTTAAGTGTCATGCCTTTTTCTTCTCTTTAAACAAATGGACTTTTTTGCAGTGACGCTGAGGTCCTCAGACATTCGAGTGTGTCCTTTAGCAACGATTAGCTTCCTTGTGGAGCTCTGCTCTCTTGCAGGATTCAATAACATTATCATCAGCAGGGTTTGGACACTGCCAAGCGCAGCCTCCACGGGGTGATTGATGTGCCTGCGAACAGCAGGGCCCAGCTTAGCCGTCCTACCCCGCCTGCCTTCAACATTACACACTGTCTATACATTTTTATTACCTACCAACAAGGCCTTAACAAGCACAGAAGGCCATTATTAGCCTAGTCTGTCCTTGACTTATATCCCAGAATATTCAGTCTGGCTTCACTTGGTGGTTCAAAAGTTAATTCAACAAAAGCTCTTGTTGCCAACTCTGGAAATATATACATATTTTTAACCAAACATATTGAAAAACCCCAACCCAACTGGTTTCCAATAAAAAGTTATAAGAAATACTTCATTATTTAAGAGCAAACAAAGCTCCCTAACTAGAAAGATCTTTAAGGTGGATTGATTTGAAGTACCTTCTGGAAGCCTGTTTTCTTCAAAGAAGACACTAAGAAGTGTCTCTAGCTAGAGATGATAGAACCCCCCAGACAAATACCTCTCTCAAACATCAAATATCTAGAATGAAGTTAACTATTTCCCAGAAGGCACGGGATATTTAATTTAGCTTGTACTGAAGTGGCAACTAGTATTCTGCCTAGTACATTTTGCTACCACAATCTGAATAACTAATGTATTTTAATAATGTTTCAAGAAAATCTTTTATTAACTTTGACACTTGCCCTGATCTCTTGGCTTCACTGCTGACAGAAAAAACACCCCACAGCAATCAAAGCAGTCCCCCCATCCCAATCAGAGTGTAGACACAATGTAGCAGCAGTTTCTGCTCTTACCCAAGCTCATTAACTCCAGAAATTTAGATTGCCAAGATTAAACTCCTATCTTTACCAGGCAGATCAATTTGTGCATCATAACACTCAATCTGGACCAGCACAAGAAGTCATTATCTGTCACCCAACAGCACAGAGCTCAGCTTTTAACAACCCTGCAAAACAACGCTGGGATCGTTGCAACCTTCGACTTGGTGCAAGCCATCGTCCGGCCATTCATCCCAGTAGTGACCAAGGGAAGAAATCACAAAGCACCCAACCATGAAAGCTTTGACTCTCAGTGTTGCCCCTGCCCTGACATTCTGCCTCCAGAATTCACAGAAGCCCTGGACTGGACAGATGTGTCCTGATGTCAGGAGATGAGCCTGGCCTTCAGCACCCACAGACACTGCACTGAATGAAGACCCAGGAGATGAAATATTCCAGGCTGAATGCTTGCTCGAGCCACTTAGAAAAGTGTCCTTTTGCATTATTTCTATCAACAACTGCAGTTTCTCTGGTTGCACACTGCTTGCGTACGGCTGCCAAGCAGGGACAGCCCTGCAAAGCAGGACGCCGAAACACGTACACCTACTTGCTGCTTTACAAGGGCTGACAGATACTTTTAGACAGTCCTGCTCTTTATAAAATTGGACTGTCATACCCGTGATCGGTCATTTCAGCAGGGGCTTTGTTACCCATGACAGCCACCAAGTTTACTACAGTATTTCTTGCACATAACATTATACCCTGCTGCGTCTGCCAATAGTGCAAAGCAAACTCCCTGCCACAGAAGGGTGAGGAGATGCACCCACCTCGTGCAACACAGGCACCACAAAACAGCTTGTAGAGAGGGTGATTTCTAGGATCATTGGGCCAAAGTGAATAATTTGAAGTGTGAATATGTTGCGGGCAAAGGAGCGCTGCAGCTCACCAAGCAATGTCCCGGGCATCTAGCTACCTAAAAACTGCAGGCCTTCAGGAGCTGATCTTGATTCAATAAACTCATCTTTCCAGAAAATAGGCTTTGAGCTCTTCTAGACTTAAGGTAAGCAAGGCTCTTGCTCCTACTTTTGTTCCAAAGAAATTTTCCTGCTTGCTTATTTTTAAAATATATTACTCCCACCAATCTGCCCTTCCATTTCACCAACCACATGAGAACCATACAGCTTCCAGATTGACATCTTGGACCTTTAAAAACCCATACAAATCTGGAAAGGTCAGAAATGTTTACTACTGTGGCTTTCCTATGAAGAGCCTTAACAAACTGCTTAAATCAAACATGACTTATTAGGACACTTGTGGTTTGACATGAAGAAACACTACAGACTGACCATTACAAATGGAGAGAGAATCTGCTGCTGTAGAGCACAGTCTCGCTAAGGTCCATGACTCTGTAGGTACTGACTGGACTCACTGTGCTTGACCAGAGGCAATTCCACTCTGTTATTTCACTTGTCTAGGTCCTTACCTGCAATTTTTCAGTTTGTAAGGCAGGGACTGTAACACATGCACTCTGAAGTGGAAGCTATACAGGTTATTTAATGGCTGTACAAGTCTTTGAACATCCAAACACCACTGAAAGAGAGCACTAAAACCTGAATCCAAATTGAAGATGCTTAAATCTAGTGGGAGATGATTACATGTTAGGTCTCTGTCCATTACAATAAAATGGCAGCAGCAGCTTGTCATTTCAGCTGAAGCTCTGGGAGGACATCCAGCTGTATCCGGAGACACAGGCAAGCCTCTGTTTGCCGACGCTTTTGAGCACTCCACTTTGTGAGCTGAACTATACCCATTTAACATACATGCTGCATGTAAAATAAGCTTGCTTATATGTTTTAAATGTGTATATCTTAAAGTGAGAGTAGGTAAGTCAGTATATGAAGAAGAAAACTAGGCTTTGGTATAGCCTTTTGTTAAGATACAGAGTAACTGGGAATCAGTTAAACTTAATGACTCCCACTTACTGTGGATCTTTGTATTTGTCCAGGCAATAACTTTATATCTGTGACCAACTCCTTGCAGACAGAATTTCTGTGTTTGCTTTCTTTAATAGGGATGCTATTTGTTCTGCGTTAATGAAATCTACTTTTCCTGTCTAGTTTTGATTAGTTAGGCATTATAGTAAATAATTTACCACCGCTATGATCACTACCATTATTTCTAAAAGCAATATATGTTTTTAGAAAGCACACGTACCCATGTGTGATCTGAGGATACAACTGTTTGATACCTGTGAATTCTCTAAGGATGCTTAAGATACTATACTCAATAAACCACCATATTAACCCTCTTCAACTTGCCCAAATTCAGTTCTTTATACACTTCAATAAGCAGAAATGTGCTTTTCTCTTTAGGAGAGTCTTAATAACTACAGTTTCACCCTAAAAATCTTCCTCCACTGATGTACCGAGAAACTGCAGATGTGTTAACGTCACCTCCGGTCTCCATGTGACAGAGTTCTTTGTTGATTAGATAAATAGTCCTCAGATAGCTGATTAAAAAATGATGTAGCCGTTAGGTTGTGTGTCCAAGCCTTGTCAGCCATGTTGGATGTTAAAGTGTGCATGAATTACATCCCTGGAGTGTGCTGAACAGTGCTGATTAAATGAGGCACGCCACAGCCCTCAGCATCAATTATCAGAAATAATAGGATCTTTTCACCTAAGCTGGAGGAAGGGGGCTGAGGCTGGAGTCGGTGTGCCACTCGTTTCGCAGAACAGCTCCTCATCATCTGCACAAAATAAATAACACTGTCCATTCACCTAAGGACGACTGTTTATTTATTCTTATTGTGCAACAATTAAAGACTGAGAAGCTATATGAGGAGAAGCCACAGTGCAGGCCAGGGGAACATTTTTCATATAATACCTGTGCAACATCTATCTAGAAAAATAGGGATATATAAGATCTGGATGAGAGGCAAGCTTGGGCATCAGAGGGGTATTCAAGGACAAAGTCAGGGACCACCTAGTTGTCACTCCACTGGGGAAGGAATCCTGCCCTTCAGCCCCCCCCCCCCGCTCTTTTTCAACTCACTCTGCATCACATGTGGTTTCATCAGGGGCATAAAATGGCAGATTGGGCATTCTTTTTTTGTGTTGGTCCACAGAACAGCGATTTGCTCAACAGGACCATGCTCTTCCATAAGACGCTTGAAATTACTTCATTAAGATGCAACCCAGGAGATCCGTACACCATGTAACCTTGTTTCTGGGACCATGAAGGGGCTTGACACTGTTTTACCCTATGTGGAAGCAGCAATGACAAAAATACCTCAAAAATTTGTGGGGTTTTTTTGTTTGGTTGGTTTTTTTTAAAGACTAGGTATATATATGACATTTAGAAAGTAAAATAATCTGGATACACTGTGTTTCCAGATCTGACCAACACTAAATTTTCAAATTGAAAAAAACCCCAAAGTACATGGGTCTCATAAATATGTACACTACTGTTCTGTAATTCCTAACAAATGCATACAGCATATCTATTAAATCAGATTTCCAAAGTAGAACACCTTTAAACATCTGAATGTGGCTTTAAAATTTCCAAAAATTTCTGTTCAGTGCATTGGTGTTAACAGGACATACATCTCAACGGACCAAAAAAAAAAATGGAGCCAAAATACAAAAGATTTAACTGCTGCCAGTTATTCCGTATGGTAACAGCCCATAATACATCCCTTTTGGACACCAGAACACTCAGAAAAACAAGCTGGTGGGCATCAAAGAAAATTACTGAAAGTGCAAAATTACAAAAAGTTGCCCATCCCAAACACAAGTAAAACTGTAGGCGTGATACAAAAACCCCAAACCCTCCTCTCCTAAATGGAGATCCTTTCCAGTGCTCTATTTTAAACCCACAAAACACTCTAAAAGTAATACTTCAAATCACATTAATAGTTAATTACATTTGGCTTAGATTCAGCTTTGAACATTTCAAATGAAGGAGGAAAAAAATGAAAACACATTCATACTTCTACTAGTGACAGGGAAAAAAGTTATTTTAATTAAACATTTCTAAAAAATTTTTCTTCCCCCCCCCCGCAAGATTTATCCATCAAAACTTTTGCAGTAGGTAAAGGAACCACTAAACAATTTCAGTGCATTTTCAATACACTATAAACACACAAGATTCAAATTGACAAAAGTAAATGTTAATTGGAAACATTTTTCTCAGTTTTTCATTATCTGAAGCAGAAAATTATGGGTCTTTTATACACACACAAAAATCCTTTTCAACCACCTAGAAAAATTGTCTTTTAATAAAAGCTTTAAATTATACTATCATATTTCAAAGGCAACGAACAGTTAAAGCAGCTAATCAAAGGTATAATTATTTAATGACTACTACTCATGCTATCTAACAGGATCGTAATTGCTTGGCTGTGATCAGTAGACCACCGGCTTCAATACTGGAAAACAAGTACTTTGCTTGTAGCATTTGATCGACCAATTTCTAAGGTTAGTTTCTCCAATTGGGTTGACTTCACAAGGCTAGCTGAGTTATTACAGAATTAGAGAATCAGTTTGTCTCCCTGCCTCCACTTTTTCGTACACATTTGTACTACAAAACAAAACAAAACCCAAACAAAAAGAAAACCAAACCAAAGCAAAAACCCCATAAACAAAACAACCCAAAAAAACCAACCAACAACAAAAAACCTGCAGAGGAAAACAAAGTATTTCCCAGACAAAATGTGATTTGTCAAAATCACCATTGATTTTTTTCAGTTTCAATGCCGCATCACAGTTTTCTGTAAACCCCAGCTGACCCCACTCTAGTAATTCAAATGTAAAAACCACCCAAAATGTGCTTATCGAAAAAGATAATCTTAATTGCATTTTAATATTTTTTGTACTAATCTATTGCAGATAGGTGGAGCAGCATGTAAGCAGACCTTCTATATTCCACTGTTTATATCATGTCTTTTACAACCAGAAATATGAGAAAAATAACCTAGCATCATCATGTAGTAATTACCAGAGCTATCCAGAAGCTAAGCAAGTGTCCAGTGCACGTTGGCTTATCTTTGGTTTAGTAAACAAGGCACTTATGGGAAAGCTACTGTGTCATTATATCTTAGTATCAAATGTTAAATATGAACTGTTACACTTCTTTTGTGGTACTAAATTTTTTTGTTACACCATTAGATTTGATAGAAGCTGTCGGGCCCTCTGGAATTTCAGATATTTGAATTTCTATCCAATTATCCATTCAACATCTTGATTTCAAGATCAGTCTCATGCTTGTAATTACTATCATCGCAGCTCAAGTGACACCACCACCTGGGATGCTACTCTTTAGATCAGACCTGGCAAGAAAGCCACACTTCTCAACTCCACACCTTGCAGCCAAATACATCTCCAGGATGACAAGGGACACTGACTGAGACTTGTTCACATCGCTACACCTGGCTGGAATTACATTTGACAACAAACCCTGTTTGATGTGACATCAAAACAACTTGGGTTTTGAGCTCCTTATGGGCAGTGCTACCATAATATAATGTAAAATGCATCACCACTAAAAACAACCCAATGTATTTTGAAGGAGAGCAGGAGAAAGCTTTGCATGGACTGTCTAAAGAGGAAATGGGGCATGGGGGAAGCATCTGGAACCCAAAGGAGAGAAAGGCTAGAGGGACAAGTGTGGGACATACAGGGGACGTGTATTATTTGTCATCAGCCTACCTTCTTTCTGCTGCTTAGACACAGTATTGACTCAGTGAAAAGACACAACGCTTCCTTGCTTACCCCATGGAGAACCACTGCTTTTATGGCATGATGGATTTATTCTGGTTTTGGACCATCAGGTTCATCTATAGGTACAGAGACGACAATCTTGCCCATTATAGGCTGATAAACAAGGAGCATTTAAATCCATTAACCAAAGACACATTGTTCTTAACCCTTCTCCCTCTGAACAAAAAGCAGCCACATTTTGTTGATAGTGCGAGCAATTACTGTCAAGAAAACAGTTACAAAACAACAGAAAGAGCTGTTTCTGCTCAAAGGAATTATACTGTCACTGCTCACTTTTAAAAGATATACTCAGCACAGGCATTTTGAAATCTCCCAAGTATTTGGCCATCGCTTTTTAACAAAGTTTCTTTTCCAATGTATATTAGGTGTCAGAGTGGAAATACCACAAACTAAACATAAAATATACCACAATACAGTAGAATTGTTGGCTTGAATTAAAGCTAAAAAGAACATGTTTATTTTCTCATTTGGCAGAAAAACTGTAACTTGTTTGAAGATAAAAAATATTTACGTATGGAGTAGGATGGGAAGGTGCTCTCTGCACAATCAATGTGCTTCACAGCAACTTCTGTCAAGGTGCCTTACAAGAAACAAAGCAAAGCTCAGCCACTATGCAGGCAGCAAGAATCGTCAATATTGATGTAATTCTTACAGTTCTCATTTCTTTGATATTTTTTGTAGGTATAGCTGACAAAGAGGAGATTTTTTTTTTTTCCCCCAAAGACTTGGGTATATTGCTCATCTTGGATTTATTCTGTTCAGCATTTAACAAAATGATCTTAAAATGATAAAGCAGACTTCCCACTACCCTCATTGTTATCAAAGGAGGCATATATGTTGTCTATAGAAGTCTTTTGAGATAGCATAATCATAGAATCATAGAATGTTTTGG
>KL275389.1:1309-16121 GCA_000699545.1 Podiceps cristatus
AAAACGATAGTCCCTGCCAAAACGCAAACCTGGTCTTTTCCTCATCCTGTTGTCTTCTAGTGCCCATGGAGGACAGAAATCCCTAAAAGGTACTTGTATAGGCTACCAACAGGGGACTATTTGACTTTAGGATTACCCCACTGAACTACAACTCTGGGAAGCCGTTTGTCAAGAGGAGGCACACCCTGGAAAACGATGGCATCTTGCAGGGATCTGAGACTGGAGGGGATCGGAGAATCACCAAACTGTAAAATTATAAAAGGGAAGGACAGAGCCACTTCATGACTGCAGCCAGGTGGACTTGTCTGTACCAAAACTTCAATTAACCATTAAGGATCTGACTTGCCTAGAGGGATTGCCAAGGAGATCAACGAGGACAGCAACACCAAGGATCTTGAGAGCCTTTCTTCCCCAGCTTCAACACCTTAACCACCAGTTAAAGCCAGTGGCTTTCTGTATACATGACCAACTGTGCTGTACTCCTGTGGGTTTCCACCCCCGGCCAGGCCTCAAGTCAGCTGCAGGGGGATTCTGTCAAACGGGGCTTAGGCCGGGAGAAGAGGTGGCCAGAACCGAGCGAGATGGTTCTCGACAGAGGGCAAAATACATGTCTGCCTCTAAACAAGTCTTAAGGGGAGTGCCTACACTGTTTAATTAAAACACTTAATGAGCTTAATGTACAGGACTCAGTAACAGGACCTTTTAGCAGGAATTTAAAGTATAGGCCTTTAAAAAAAAACAAAACTAAACACAACAAATGCCTGCTCCAACCCAACACCTCCCCCCCCCCAAAAAAAATCCCCCAAACCAACCTCCCAAAAGGCAAAACGTGCTCTCTATAGGTACTTCTACACTCCTGTCCCTCCTTTATTGCTAACTTTTTTGGGGTGTTTAGGTACTTCTGGAGAGTACAACATTGCTCTATGATTATAAAGTGAATTTGTGATAGAAGCTCTTTGTAGGGGGAAAAAAAAAATCACATAGTATCTCCCTTTGCTTAAAATCATTTCCCACCCCAAGTTTTAAGTTCCACCTGTGCTTCCCTTGCATTCGGAGATGCTGAGTAAAGACATATTGCGAGCATTTACAGAAGGAAGGTGGAAAGCTGGAACAAACCAAAGATTAAATCAAGGGGAAGATATTTTGCTCGTGTCTGTGAAAACCAGAAGTTGGTCAGCCACCGTCTTCACTTTAGAGGAACAAAAAGCTACCTTCAGTACTCACCCTGAGCCAGTAAATAATACATCAGAATCCCTCCATTTTATCTCAGAAAAAAACCCAGAGGTGCCTTGTTTATATGCTCATACTGTCCTTGTACTAATACTTTTCCTGATACTAGAATTTACCTTCAGTAACCTCTATGAAGCGATGCATTTTCAAATATATACGACCATGTATATCAGAGTGTTCTAAAAGTTCACAAACGTACTAATTAATACAAAACAATCGAGTCATTTGACTTCTCATTTGTATAACCACCTGTCATGAACTTGTGTGGGAATTAGAGATATGCCCAGTAAAACAAGTACAGCTCATCTGCAACCCCCAAAGCTCAAATTGCATGGACGGTCATTGCAAACGAGCAGACACACTTGGCACGCAGCTCCACCTACCCGTGCCCGCTCCTCCAGCCCTTCGCTATGTGCAGGATCCGCTCCCCTAAGTCCACCTCTTTCCTCAGATGAACACCCACCTTTCTTTATAGGCACACGCCCTCATTTATGCTAGCTGGCACCCCTCTCTTTTCTGATGCCTGCAGTAAGATACCCCGTAACTGCCAACCGATTTTTTTTTTTTTTTAAATCTGTTTTCACACAAATGAGTTCGAGTTTTGAATGCCTGACTGACCTGTGGAACTGCCTCAGAAAAAAAACGGGGTGGCCACAGCATTTCCACATACAGAAACAAGATTTGAAAATGCAGCTCTACTTGTTTTGCCCATATTGCAGAGATTTCTAGAACTCTCAACTACCAAAAGTACTTAAAATGTTAATAAACCAAAACCATCTATTTCCTATAGTTTTCCACTCCTGATGCTGAGATAGGGAAGTAAATATTGAAGGGACAATGACAGAAAGAGTAGATTTTTAAGATTACTGTAAAACCAGTAAAAGTAGATGTAAGAAAATAAACAAGGTTATATCATTTTTTATTTTCAAGAAAGAAGCTATTCATGAAATATGGAGGAAAGAAGAATGTGTTTTATTCCTCCCCTCATGGGGCTTTTAAATATACACAACATATCGCAAGCTCTGGGAATTTCGAAGAGAGTAACGCGGCACATAAGCAGTAATAACATTCAGAGCCTCTGAATATTTCCCCAGCTCATCTCCAAGCACACATTCCAGCGTAAAGATCTCTGCTTTGAGCTTCATTCAGAAGACACACAGAATGCTGAGGCACTTTGTCCAGCTATTATCTGAAAAGTCTGACCCCGCAACAAATGACACTATAGAAGAAAGCTAAATTATCAAAACTTTATTTCAGCATTGTATGCTCAACGGGGTGTTCTGCATATCTGACTAAGCAGCCGATTTGCTGCCAGGCAAGCAAAGAATTTCTGATCCTGTTTGTACAAAGCTGAACTCTAGCACACAAGAGGGTGAACTGTGAGTATTCTGTGAAGCTCATTTGATTAAATCACTTACTATTTTTGCAATAGTGTTTCTGTAAAGGAGAAGCGTTTCCATTTACCCCAACATAAATGTCGCTTAAACAGAAATGGGAATACATGATCCATATGAAGAAAAACAAACATACAGGGCCTAGCCAGCCTGTTTCTTTTTGAAGTGAAGTCTTTTTATGCTTAGCAGGCGACAAATCCTTTTGGTATATTCAATATTTAATGTCCACCACCTAAACACAGGTTTTGCTTTTGTCATATTTAAAAGAAAATAACATGTCATTTTCCAAGGCCTAGAACAGCAGTACTGCTCTCGATATGGATAGTGAGTACTACCTTCCTCTCTTTTTCTACCCAGATCTGTTCTGTCCCCTCTTGGTTTTCAGACTGGAAAAAAAACCCTTATAAGAGTTTGCTGGGTCCAGTACTGGCAGAGTTTGCTCCTCACCCATTGCAGCCCTCCAGCACCGCGTGGATGGGAAAGATGGATTTCGGCCCCTTGACCTGTTGACTCACCCTGCGAAGTACCACCTGATATACTTCCACTTCTTTATGTTGTCTCCAAGGTGCAGCATTCAGCACTGAAACCTGGATCCCTCACGTTGTGACACCCAGGATGAAAGGGATCAGAAAAGTGAGTAAAAATGTAATTGTTCTTGTTCGCAAAGAACAAGTCCAGAGAAGAACAACTAAGACTATCTTTGTAACTGATCTCATCAAGTATACAGGGACTTCACAAAAATGAAGCATGAAAAGGGATAAAATCCCCCCCTCTACGTACCTAAGGGATAGCTATCAGAGAAGTAATGCTATTTGATCTAACAGATACTGTGCCTACACGGATACAGCCAGACCACCATAAAAAATTAGACGGCTTATATCCACCAAAGGCTTCTGAGCAGCCTCAGCATCTTTTCCAGTTCTGTTTCCAGTTCAAGGCCATGCAACTTCCTCGGGCCGATCACACTCCCCTCTAGGAAGTGTTTTTCACTGACATATTGACCACCCAGACCGAGACCCTCATTGAGGAAAAAACTGCAGCTACTTATTATTACTGCTACTTCAATCAAATAAGTACTGGACGAAAAGAAAGAGCTACAAAACACAGAAAAGAACCTAATGGTTGCAGAGAAATTACAAGGTGAACATGAGTCAACAGTGTTTGTTTATTTTGACAGCAGCGCTGCACTTTATGGGGATCAAAGACAAACACAACCCAGGTCTCGGCTGCAGAACAGCACCCAGCTTTGGCATGCTGTGCCTGAAGAAAGAGGGGTACCCAATACAGACTACATACAGAGAGCCAGCAGGAACGATCAGAAGCTCAGCAACCAACCTACAAGGAAAGGCTGAAGGAACAGAGGGGGCTGGCCTGACAAAAAAAGACCACGAAGTCTGTAAGTACTTTGGTTACAGTGGGTTTTTAAAAAATAAAATAAGTAACAATAAACCAAACAAAACACACAACCAAAGAACCCCCACACTGCTCTTTTTTTCTGCTCACAGCCGGTATGAGAAGGAATGGGCTTACACTGCAGCACGGAAGGTTCCGGTTAGATGTTATGACTAGCAAGGATGGCAAGGTACCTGAGCAAATTATTGGGGAGCAGAAACTTCAGTCTTACCTCCAAGAGCAGCCACATAAACATCTGTTAGGAAGAAAGTTATGCGTCGCTGATCCTGCCCTGCAAGGAAGTATGGACTAGGCAGCCTTCCATACTTATGAGTCCACGTTTGATTATTTCATATTCTATCATTATTTATTTTCTTTACTGCAAGGTCTATAAAGTCTAGCCACTGACTCATGTCAACTCCTGGGATAGGATAAACATGTGACAAATTCCACAATGGGCACAAAAAAGTAATGTAAGAGGCAACAGTAGAACAGACAGGTCGGGAGGCCCAAAGAAACAGCAAGACAGCATTGACAGTCCCAACTGCACGTCAACAGCTCTGAAGGCTTTTGCAGTCATCGTAGTAAAGGAAATGAAGGGCTGTTGAGGAGAAGTTGTTTATGGGATACTCCTCCTTCCATGAAATAATGGTTTTTAAACGCAACAGACAGACAACGTAGGCTAGCACAGTGCATCGAGCAAAATTAGCAGCTGACTAAGGTGAGGTGACGAGAAATAAGGCAGTGCAGGACCTGAGATAAGGAAAAATGCTTCCTACTGAAAGCAAAAGAGCGGAGCACAAGAAAGGGATGAAATATCAAGCCTTTCTCCTGTACAATGCCCTCCACAGCATCGCTCTGTGTGGATGTAACACACAATGAAATTTGTCAAGTTAGGGAAAACAATATTGGAAGGAGTGATTAATTAGATGGTGAGACGTTGCCTAAGTTTTACATGCGCAGATGGCCAAGGACCTCATCACTTAAGGTTTCATGTAGAAAGAAATATGGAAGTTTAGACAACTCTACTCAGAATTAGAGAAAAATCTTATTTCAAAGATGATGCCCGATCTGAATTTGCATCATAAGCAAATAAGGCTGTTTCATCTGCTGCGACTAAGACAGTGAAGAGACTGGGAGAGGAGGAGAAGCTCCCGTTTAACTATGCGATGCGTAAGCTGATGCCTCATTTACACAGAAAGACAGAAGGAGATTTTAAATTGTGACAGAAACCAGAACGAGGTAACACCAGAACTGCGGGTATGACCACTAGTTTCATGCTTATGCAAAACGAGGGACAGAAGCAGCAAGGTGACGACTGTGGTCCTCGACTGCATACGGGAAAGCAGGAGAGGGACAAACACGACATGGCAAGGAAGCATCTAGGAAGGTGAGAAAAGACCAGGTGGCAACCAGCCACCACTTACTGAATTTAGTTGTTGCATTATGTTAAGCCCCAGTGCTCACCAGGCTTGCCCACAGAAAACACTTTCTTGCTTGCCAGGGGACTGTTTTCAGCTGCGATTTTATGAAGAGCTGAAGCACCACGTAAACCTCAAGTAGTAAAATGGGGTGTATACCAGTAAACTTTAAAACACATTACATCTATCCGGAGGGCTGGGAACAAGACAATCACATCATCCTTTATATATTCCTACACAATTAAAGCAAAATCCTTTGTTCGGATCACAGAACTCAGCTGTGTCAATTGAATTGCTCTGATTGAACTAATTGAATTTCAATTGCTCAAGTCTGGTTTTGAAGAGTTTTGTATGACATTCAAAAGACTGAAGACTTCCTTTATAAATGGAAGCGTGTGTGGAGAGGGACAACAAATGACTTGGCCGTTACCCAGAAAATAACAAATGTGTCAAGTATTTCCCCAGAGCAGCGTCCCAAGTTTTATCTTTCAGAGAGGCCCCCATTTACTAGGGCGGTGCCTGGGTCCCCCTTCCACGAGGCAGGAGGCAGGGACCCTCCCTCCGCAGGCCACTGACGCAAAACCAGGTTACTCACCCAAGCCCTCCCTCACCCTGCCGCTACCGTTGTGTCAGCGGGCACAAAACATGCTTAAATTACAGCTTTACAGGACAGAGCGCACGGACGACTTGTCTGACTCTGGCTTTTGCTGCCCAGAAACTCCATACCCACCTAGGAGGGCAAACAACCCATTGTGGCCACAAGAGGATTAAGATTCTCAATTATTTCCAGAAAAACATTTATTTTATTAGATTTAATTGAATGCCAGGCTAGATCTCATGGCTGATGTCTACCAGCAGCTTCTCTACAAGCTTGCTGATTGTCCTGTATTCTTGCTGTGGAAGTGGAACTGTAAGTGGCTTACGAGCCAAACCAAAGCTTGGGCTCATGAAGCCAATGGCAACAATCCCATTAACTCTACGAGCCAGCCACCATGTCCAGTATGTGCTCAACCTCCTACTCAGGCATCCACGGTGCAGGCACACACAAATCCTTTCTAAAAAGGCCCATCTACTTGATCTTTAAAATCAACTTGGTTTTTAGAAGAACGTCTACGCTACAGAATTTGCTTCCTTCCCCCTTCGTTCTATCTCTGAATGAAGAAAGTAAACATGTGCTCTAGCACAAGTCAGGTCCTTAATTTGTTAAATTAACTTTTCCTTTTCTTCCTCTGTCTTAAAAGTAGCTGCATTTATTTTTATAACTGGGCATAAAAACCGGTAGAAGACAGACCACGCACTTGCAGACTAGCCTGCACGCCTAAGCAGCACCAAGCTCTTTGGGGGGCACAGGAAGGGTAACTCTACTGTCAGGATTTGCGAGTTCTGACCCGTCTAGGTTTCCCACACTGCGTACACATCCCTTACCTCGGCGCAACGTACCCATCCGTAACACAGCTGCGAGCCCTCCTCCTGGTTGTACAGCTCATGGGTATTATTCGTAGTCATGATTCCACGATTCTTCATAGTCATCAATCCATCGGCTGGCTTTGTCTCTGGCTCAGTGAGTCTTTGAACCATTCCAAGAACCGCAAAATCCTCTTTCAGACTGCTGGCTAAACCAGGAGTATCACATCCTATCGCCACCCATGAGTGACCTCAGAATTCTTTATGTCATTGGGCAAAAAACGCACCATACCTTCCCATTAGGCAGAAAAATGAACAAGTCAAAGAGAACCAGAGAAACTAAAGGATTATTAAACTCTATTCGTTAACCTACTTTAGAGACTGTGAAGACCTAATTGTTGAGGAAAAACACTCTGGGATGAGCTGATCTCCTTTTACACCAGCTGAAACAGTAACTTTCGTTTTGGAACTAGAACTATTTTTGTTTCATTGGCTTTAAAAGGAGATTAAATTTTTTTTAAAAATAATCAGATTCTACCCTGCTTCCTGTATTGGAAAGAGGTTTGAAAACAGCACAGAAGAAGGGTTAAACTATGTTTTTCAGGCTTGGGGTTTTCACTGTTAAAAAAAAACAAAACCAAACAAACAAAACACCAAAAAACACACACACCCAAAAAAACCAAAACCAAGAACCAACCAGAAACCCCCCCAAAAAACCCAAAACCCAATACACACCAACAAAAAAAACCCAACCCAAAACGCAGAAAACCCCACACCACCTTTAAGCAAAAATAAATTTTGTAGAGTATCTTAATTTTTAATGGCATTTTCAAAAATGCTGTGCAACTCTCAGTGCAGAAACCAGTAGCCACCTGCGCCGAAGAAAGAATGCCCTCAACTGCCACAAAAAAGGTCACTTCATTAGGGCTGAGCCCCAGCGCATACACATACAAGCCAAGGATATAAGCTACAGAATTACACGACTTACTCTCGCTCCGTTTGCGGGCGGGAGGTGCTTGGGAGGAGTACGGGGAGTCTCCTCTTGCCCTAGAGGTCAATCCTCTAGTAGGACTACTGTCGGACTTACGTTGTGCCTGAATCTGAATCTGTAGGAACTGTACCACTGCAGTCAACAGGGGCAACAGTCAGGGACGCCTACAGAACGTTTCCAGGAAGTAACCAACAATCTCGTGGTAACTTTGTATGCTGGAACTGCTGATTCCCTCTTTCCTGAATCAAGGCACAAAAGCCTTTGCTCAAGAACGCCAAACCAAGCTGCAGGAGGCAGGTTCTCCTGGAAGAGGAGGTGGACATGCCAAAGGCGAAGCAACAAGCAGGTGGAAGGTTGAGGAGAGCAAACCTGGCACTTCTTTGAAGAGGATAAGGAAGACAGATGAAATGAGGAAGGCTGTGTATGTACATGTCGCTGATACGCAGAACAGCTAGGAAGGAAGGGTTCTCTTATATAGGGCAACATAATTATTTCTACTGCACAGATGAAATTTTATGATCTGCTAATGCAGTTTTTGCAGCTTGGTAGTTAAACAGACTGCTCCGACTACAAAAATCAGAGGTCCTGAATTCCAGCCCCATCTTTGACACTACACTGATGCATGACCTTTGGCAATTCACTTCAACAAATTTAAATGGAAATTGCACTTACTGAGTGCTAGAAAAGTGAGTTTTGATGACATGTTAGTGAGATAAAATAATGTTTTGGGGTTAGTATTTCAGAAGTCTTCTACTTCCCAGTAAAAGAGTTTTCTTATTTGAAGCAGAAATTTATATTAAAAGGAAGCCTGGGTCTAGCAGAACATTGCTTATCCCTTGTCCCCCCAAATTTTTCAAGAGCTCCAACTCCAAATTCCATTTTGGGTCTAATCTGAAATGTCCCATTCAACATAACTGGAAATAAATATTAATAAATGTTTGACCTACGGTTTAAGGAATGGCAAATAGAAAGTGTTATCAGGGAGAGAAGTAGAACAGTCCTATTTATTACAATACTGAAACAAATTAATTTATTACTGAAATAAAACCTTGGTATTGAAGGGCTAAAATAGAAGGTATTTACATTTAAGGGTTGGGTTTTTTTCCTTGCCTGAATTCAACAAGTTTTACTCATTATCAGAGTAATTCAGTCCCTCTGAACCCCTGCCCTTTCACTATTATTTACAGAAAACACAACCCAAAATCTTACCGCCTCGAATTCAAAAAATTTAGCCCAGGCTATACACTTTGGGAAATCCTGCGGAGCCTTGGTGTCCGTTTGAAACCCCGCAGAAACAGCCCCATCCACGTCTGCCGGTCTGAAGCTGGCAAGTGGAACAAGGTATTACACTGCTGCTCCTCCCATCCTTAGCACTTACGCTACGACCAATAGAGCATCGGACACGGCGGGTTTTTTTAGTATTGGCAGAAGTTACTACGGCAGCTGCACTGGTAATTACGCTAGTAACTACGTCCCATGAATCACATTCCTCTTCAAGTCCCCTGCCCAAGAACTGTCCTCACTTCCATCTTCACTACTTAAACTGTCAGACTCGAAAGCTCCCACATCCACTGCAGCAAGTTTCATACAATACACTCTTTCTACAGCAGGGGCTTCTTATTTTGAGCTTCAGAAAGAAACGCACTCCATTCCTCTGAAGTACTTCTGCTAAATCAAAACCCAATCACTCCGTAAATTACAAAAACTACAAGTACCTTTCCTTCCCCCCCCCCGAAAAGAGCAGAACGGGTCAAATACTCCCAAGAGTGTTCTTGCAGGCCCAGCGGAACACTAAGGCTGCTGTACTTCCAACACCCTTCACGCTGCTGGTGTGCAGGCCCTGTAAAAAACTGGCATCATCATCTTATTGCTTTAAGTTACTCAGACAAGCAACTAATAAAAAAACCCAAACAACCTCCTCCCAACAAAAAAACCCCAACCCAAACTCAACACCTTTCTATGTATCCCAACGCACACAAATTTGACAAGAATCTCTAAATTTTCTGGTTTAGAGTTCTCCAAATGTCTCTTGTCATCTTCAGGAACAGTTAAATCAGTCCTGCAAACTCTTTTCGATAAATTTCATTTTATAGTTTCATTTTGACATGATAATTCACTGTACTTTTTGCCTTAGTTACAAAATACATTAACACATTTTTAGCACTGAATTCTGGTATGTAACCTGCTTGAAATTTTTATACTAACAATTGTCCTTTTTCTTTCCTACCTCTGATGTTGTTTTATTCTACTGTGCCACAGCTGAGTTCATCAGCTTTTTAAAAGGAATTTTATCAGGAGTCTTGCAAGAATCTCTAAAGTGCTTTTCCTACTTCTGCGTTGAGCCACTCACAGCTCTGACACACTGATTTCCTGCTCTCCCTCCTATCACACATCTAACAAGTTGTTGTATTTTAATTCTCTACAAACTACTCAGGAAAGCTGCACGGCCCACTCATTTGACTTCAAAGTTACACTATTTCTTCAATTTAGGATTTTTTAACTTTTACATTACACACACCTTTCCCCCCCCAAGTTATCCTGAAGGTCTATCTAGCAATTAAGATAAGCTGCAATATTTTTGGCTTACAATGTCTAATTCATGAGATTTTAGAAAAGTTCTCAAGTTGATCATGGACAGGACAGCCTGCAAAAGGAACACCAACAGCAGTAAGAAAGGCTGAATATACAGTTACAAAATAAGGAGTATGTGTTATAAGCCACTGGAACTAACCAAACAATTATTTTTCATTTGTTAAATCCTGTAAAACGAAGTATCAAAGCCATAAAAAAGCACTTATTTATAACAATGTCATCCTACCTTCATAGTAAAGTGATTAATGCTTCAGAAAAGAAATACAAAGAAATTTGCTAGTTTACGTGAGGAATTGCCTGGTTACCTGAAGAACACCGAAGAGTAAATTTAATGAGTGCTCTTAAGCATCCTTTTCACAAAAAGGGATGATGTGCAGTGCAGCTCCTGGTTAAAAATAAATAAATAAAACAACCAAAACAAAAAAACCCACACACCAACAAAAACCCACAAACAAAAACACCTCCAAAACTCATCTAAACCCTGTCCTAAATGCCCACCAACTACGACAGTCAGTTCTGGTAGGAAATAAAAAAACACATATTTGACAAACAGAAACGGGGGGAAATGGCGTACTGCAAAATACCTGAAGAAAATGGTGTTGAAAACTGGTGTACAAGTAACGGAAGGTTTATGGGTGTATGTATTGATCAGCCTATTCCCATTGCGCAGCAAAAAGGTGTGAAACTTTTTTCCCTTGTTTTATTAATTATGAATTTCTGGGCTCCACTGGTATGCCTGATATTGTGCAAATAAAAAGGGAAATAACATCCTACGCTCAGCTCAGGAGGAAAAAAAAAAAAAAAGCCAGTTTGAGACATACCAGAAGCATTCACCTCCTCTTCTCCTAATTTGCTAACTTAAACCAGCTGCGTCCCATTCTATACATTGCTTTAAATAACCTTTCTTCATTTCTTATCTGAGCTTCCCAGTTGAGCAGCAACCTCTTACTTGAAACACTGCTAGAAAACAGAATATTGTGACACAAACGTGGAGTATTTGCAAGCAATTAATGCAGAAACCAATGGGAATCACTCGTATGCCAGAGCAATTATACACTGGTCCCAGAAGCAAGCACTGAAAATCATATTGGTTTGATCTTGCCCAACCGCCTCACAGGGCTGATGACATTAAAAACAAAGGAGCAAGTAACAGCAGAGGAGAACCCTGCCGGGCTGAGACCTGACCGCTCGGTTTACACCTTGCGAACCGCTACTGGGTTAAGATATTAAGAGATATAAAATATTATTTGCACAATATCAGGCATACCAGTGGAGCCCAGAAATTCATAATTAATAAAACAAGGGAAGAAATTAAGTTCACACCTTTTTGCTGCGCAATGGGAATAGGCTGATCAATACATACACCCATAAACCTTCCGTTACTTGTACACCAGTTTTTAAAACCATTTTCTTCAGGTATTTTGCAGTATACCATTTCCCTCCGTTTCTGTTTGTCAAACATAGGGGTTTTTATTTCCTACCAGAACTGACTGTCGTAGTTGGTGGGCATTTAGGACAGGGTTTAGATGAGTTCTGGAGGGTTTTTTGTTTGTGGGGTAGTTGATTTAAACAATGCAACAGCAGGCAGAAGGCAGGGCACCAGCATGCGAGCCTCTCAGAAGGGCAGGTAGCTCCAGAGCTTATTCATCCAACATCTTGAGCTCCTCTTTCTTCTTCTATTCTGCCTACAGCACTCCCCTACTGATTTTAAGAGCCTCGGAGCATAAATTTGTGTTGTCAGAAAATGTATATAGTTTCCCCAATGCTCATTTTTGTCCCTTTCCCCCGGAATTCCTGGATACCTGCAGCTGCTCTAAATTCCCCTTAGTGACCAACACTCCAGCCATCCTGAGGGGTGGGGAAGTCAAGGGACAATTTAAGAACCGAATTTTCTCTTTCCAGTTGCCATATCCACATACACAGAAACGGCTGAAGAGGATGTTACACGAAACATGAAGGAATGCATTGTCTAGATGCAGCAGGGACAAACAAGATACCAGCAGATCTACAAAGGAGTATTATAAGCCACAAAAAAAACCCTCAAAAACCACCACAATCAGCAGCTCATTTCAGCAAACGCTCAGCTCCCCAGCGATTTTACAGACACAGAATGTGGCAGGGTTTCACACATGATGTATACACTTAATGTATAGAAGCCCTTTACATGAAACTTGTGTTAATGTAAGGCTACAGTATTCATGTTACAGGGAAAAAAAAAAAAAAAAAAAGAGAAACGAAGCATGAAGAACCATTCATAACAAAATATAAACTGTGGATGAAATCACCTCACTGGCCAAATTGCAGTTATGTTAAATAATTTTTAAGGCAAGGTAAGAAAGTACCTGAGAGATGATCATATAGAAGCACGTGAAAACCTAACTCAGGCTCAGCCATAACTGAAGAGCTTCTATAGTGACTGTTTTTAGTACTTTTGATTTTGGCCCAGGATTCTGACATATTATCAGCTCCAACAGGCAAACCTGTATTTAGAATTTCCTTTTCATACAGTTATCTACAGATTACTCTAAGCAACGAAGAAATTGGACAAATATGTGAACCACATATAAAAATCAAACATGAACTGTAGTGATTACAGTGATTACTCACAATATTAACTTCTTTGTACTTGAGCTTTAAAAACCAGAACACACAGATAAGAATGGAGAATATTTTGATTTTTCAAGGGGAGACCGGCCAGGGATCCCACAGAGCCGTCTCCCACCATCGTAAGCAGGGCTCAGACCACCTTTGCTGCTCAGCTCTGTTACGGACTCTGACAAGAGAGGACTGCAGACACTGTGTCAGTACACAGTATTTCTAATCAATGACCTCTATGACAGCTTTATTCATAGAAACGCAGAATAAAAATTCCTCAACTAACACTTAGTATTGCTCCATCAAAATGCAACAGTTTCTTCCTCTACCACAAAGAGAACAAAACTGGATCCTCAGTTTAAATGGCATAATCATATTCGTTTCTAAAGCTGATATACTTTTGGTTTTGTATCCTAACAAGTATTAGTCCAGTGACCAGATTTTTTTGTTGCTGGTAAAGAAAATCCATATTCTCCAAATATGTTATTTAACATTTATTTACCGTTGTGATAGGACGCTTAGGTATTTGGCCTGTGGAATGTTTCCATTCATTTTTAGTTCTTCAAACAGCTCTTGACTTCTCAAACCCTTGCAATACAAGCAGCGTGCACATGAAGGGGGCAGAGGGGTAACCAACAGTTTCAAACATTTAATTTTGGTTTTGAACTTTGAATACATTTCCCCCAATAGTTTGGAGGGGGGGAGGTTTATACAACTTTACATAATTAGAACACACAACACATTCTTTATTCTGAGAAAACAAAGGAAAAAGTATTTCTGTATTCTCAGAAACTTTTTTTTTTTTAAATATTATGTTGGTTTAGTTAATAGTTTTGTTAACTAAGATACTTTGTTTCCATGATAAAAGTTCTTTTCCAAAGGTCTTCACCTGTGCCATGAAAACAAATTCCAGGCCAAACCTTCCTTTGTGATGCCTCAGCCCAGGGGCCACCTTTGTTCACACCTGTAAAGGAGAATTTGAAACAGAGCTAAAATATAATTCACCCTAATCCAGAAGTCCTAAACGCTTTGTAAAGTTTTTATCGTAAAACTTCTGCAGTAACTTCTCTTACGGTGAAACCAGTGCCACAGAACAATAAAGCGACTTGTCCGTGCCACAGGCAAAACTGAAATGCAATGGCTCTAACAGGTAAATCATAGAGGCCCTAAACCATCACAAAAATATTTACCTGTTGCAGAATACTATAAATTACTCTTTTTACCTTAAGCTGGATCCAGCATGACCCTTCTCCCTGCTCACACACTCTCAACAGAACTTGTGCTTAGTCGTCAACTGCATTCATTACAGTTTATCTGCAGACGGCGCAGGTAAAAGCAGTATCTCCATCCTGCGCTGCAAAATATTTTGACAAGACAGACAGTTTTCCGGCAATTTTCATCTTTTTGTTGCTACTGAACAACCAATGTTTCAAGCAGCTCTTTGGGATTTTTACAGCCCTGCCTTTTCAGCCACCCGAGGTGAAGGCAAGGTTAACAAGTCCACCAAAACTCCAGTGACTCCGCACGAAAGGACAAGCTGGAATCTCACGAAGCGAATGAAGCACCTTTTACCCATCATCTAAGCCCGGTGGAAACAGTCCCTGTGCTTGATTAAACCAGCCACAAATACACGGAGACAAGCAAGCGTGGGGTTTTGCCACCGCTGGAAGGCTGGTGGATCCAACTCCTGACAGCAGAGAGCAAGCCCTGCCAGGACATATTTGGCACCCCGTTTCACGAGTCTCCCTGGCAAAAGATACAGGAGAACTGGCGACACGGGCCCTGCCCCCCCC
>KL275390.1:0-12879 GCA_000699545.1 Podiceps cristatus
CCCCCCCCTCGCCCCCGGCATTTTGCTGCTTTACCGTGAACATCTTATTTCTTGCGTGACTTGGGTAAATCTGTCGGTAGCAACGAGGCACTTAAACCAAAATGCCATTTTTTAAAAATTCTGAATGAGCGCATTATACATTGGGCAACCAGGGATGTGCCCTCTGTATGCAGGGTTATTAGTTTTAGGGAAATGTGGGGATTTTGTTTTATGCAGCTAGTGGTCAAAATGGAGCATCATCCTTTCGTTAATACCTTCCTTATCCGGAACATGCTCAAAATTGGCTTTTTCTTCTTCTTTTTTTTTTTTTTTTTTTAATGGAGAGAGCCCCAAAGATCTCCTCCCCATCCTTTCACCTTTTTTGCCCTCCGTGGGCATGCAGGCTCCCACCAGAAATTCATCCTTTTGTCAGCCGTATGCTGGCTTTTGAGGAGTCTTGACAGGAAGTGAAAAAGATACCATTTTAAAGCGGAGAAGGTGCTATAGGTGGATGTTCCCCCTCTGTAATTTTGTTTAGAAATCTAGGGTTTCCTCCAGTAAAGAAATATTATGTGAAGAGTTGACAACGCTGACAGCATGTAAAGAACCCTTGAATGACAAACAACAACAAAAAAGCAAGCATTTGTTTGGGTTTTTTTTTAATAAATGTTTGGAATAAAGAAGATTTTTTTTTTTTTCTTTTTTAAAGCCAGAGAGGGAATAGTTGAGACAAAGGATGTCATTGTTAGAGATTGAGGATCCTGGGTTAGGCTGGTTTCCAGTTAGCATCTGAAATGATTAGAATGGTTGAGGAAGAACAACATCGTATTTGACAGTTCTGGAGTTTGATGTCTTTTCATTTTTCTTCCTGTAGCAAAAATAATCTTTAATAGGGCTGGGGTCCGGAGCTGTTGGGTACTTCTTGTGCTTTCATTTAGGAAAAAGAAAGGATTTTTTTAAAACAAGACATTTACCATTTCCTTATAATGTGATGTGGAAGCTTTTTGGGTTGTTTTTATTGGTTTGGGTGGTTTTGGTTTTTTGTGGGGTTTTTTTATTCATCAGGGCTTAATACTCTTATTGTCAGCCCTATAGCCAAAGAAAACTTCGGAGTGGCCCACCTTCAGTGTGGTCCTTTACGTAGCAGCAACTCATTGAGTTGTAAAATGTTTAGTGTTTCAGTAGTGACAGCAGCATTGTGCTGTGGCCAATCTCGGTAAGGTGGGAGGCAATGGGTAGAAGCAATTTATTTTTTTACCCGGTGTCCCAAGCTGGCTCTGCAACACAGATTTTGTAATGTGTAACATACCTGTGTGTGGTTTTAAATCAAGAGATGACTTGGAATGATACATTTTTTTTTCCTCTGCGAGTTGTACCAGCAGGACATAAATAACTATGACAGTGGAAGGTGCTGTTGCGGTGCCCAGAGGAGGGGCCTGTGTCGCTTCAGCTGGCGTTGCTTTGCGTTGTGTTTGGCCTCGCAGCAGAACGACCTGTGTATGGAAGTGCCCAGCCACAGAGTTCATTGTTTGGGAGAGCAAAGTATTGAGAAATAATTATTAAATCAGTAAACTCAAAATACTTAGGTTGAATTGGGATAATTAAACTAGAATTGGGATAATTAAACTGGAAGAAAATTCTATCCAGTAAATCTTTCGAGCATCAACTGCATATTGGGATTATCAAGTAGTCCTCCTATGTTGTCAAACCGGTATTTTTGTAACAGTAATTTTTCTGTATGACAAGAGATATTTTATGTCAGAGTGATTTTTGATACACTGTGATGGGTCATACTAAAAAACCGTGAATGAAATTAAATCTCTTGCCAGGTGCCAGAAATATTACGTACAAATGGAGAATATCTTTCAAAAAATCAGATGCAATTTTAACTTTAGTCTTGTCTTTGGAATTTACTGTTCTTGTTATGCTGCAATATGACTTCTAATGTATCTGGCTGCAACCAGTCTTTGAGGAAGAAGGTGACTAGAAGGAAGTTCTTGCAACATGTAGTGTAGTGTAGCAGAGAGGCAGGAGATGGTATCGTAAAAGGTCTGAATCATTAGAGGTGGATGTTCTTGTTGGTATAGGACAAATGGCAAGTTACTTAGTGGCCCGTAAAAATGCTGAAAGTGTGTTTAGGGTTTTTGTTTGAGAGCTTCATCAAGGGAAAGAATCAAGCACAGAGACCTGATAAGGATATTAGTGTTCATTTTAAAACTTGTCACGTGACCTGTTTGTGAGCTTCCTCATTCTTTTCATTTGAAAGAATACTTTTACATACAAGTTCTTACTGTTCGATGACTCAGTAGGAAGTGAAAGAGTCAGTATAAACCACAGTGAAATGGAGAAGAAACTATATATGGTAAAACTTCTTACATATATGGCCTTGCACACAGGCAAGCTAAGTAGGTATTATTAAAACATTGTGAATGTATATTAAATGCTTGCAAAAATGAATGATGATGAACTCTTGGCGTCCTTAGAAAGATGCATAAATTCACTGAGTGTTGGTGTTATTGTTCAAGATATGGTGTATACGAGGCATTGTGCTGAAATTATTTGTGATTGTTCCAAGGGGTGTGCACGATAAGGGATGGAAGAACAAGTGCGCTCTACTTAGATTTTATTAGAAGCTTTCAAATTGAGAGTGGAAAGAACAGTGAGTGTTTAATGTATGGCACTGGAAGAGAGGAGCTCTCTTCCAAACTACTGCAGTTCATAACATTTAATTGAAGATTTTGGAAGATCTTCTGTGAGGAAGGGAGAGCTACCTTATGTTTCTTTTACCCTTTCAAAAATCCAAAACCATTCAAGGTCTAGTATCTGGGTACGTTTGTGTTTCTTAGGTGCATTTACCTGTTGGTAGTTTTACCAAGTCTGGTTCTTCAGCCATACTTTCCAATGTTATGTCATCACAAACCTACCAAACCAGCTGAATATTCAGTATCATGTCAGGGAGAATACTACAGTGGGGAAGCTGATGTACAGAGCTGATTTGCTCTCATCTTCACCCAATTTTCATGTAGCCTAGGGGGATAAATTTCAAATTTGAAGGGGAAGAGACAGCGTTAAAATTTTGCTCCATCTATCTACTGTTGAGTTTGCCAAAATTCATAAAAATGTCATTTATAAGGTGCTGTGTTCCGGCCCAAAAGAAGTAGGGAGCAGACTGTGAATGTCCAAGCTTAATCTTGCTCATTGCAGTTCACATAGATTAAATCTTGTTTTGATTGTGTTTTAGGCTGGTTGGAAAAATTACAATCTGCTTTTAAAATCTAGGATTTATTAATTGCCAGCATTGTTAACTGCCTGAGGTGTGTCAGGGCTTTAATGTGTAAAGGGGCTGGAAGTTACTATTACAGTTTAAATATTAAGAACTTAGAATAGTATTTTTGTAGGTTGGCATTTTCTAGGTTAGCATAGTTTTATGTGATTTCAAGAGGTATTTTTAAGGTTGGCTGAATTTGTGCAGTAGTTGTTCTGGTCACGTATCTCAGTGGTTGCTGTATGTAAACTTTGGAGTTTATCTGCCTAGTTGGCAAGATTTTAAAGTGTGGGTAGCAGAGCTTCTTGAGGGGTGCTTCAGCAGCTTGAGTTGTAAAGATTCATTTAGACGCTGCTGGTCCTGTTACTTCTGGTGACCAACACAGTTGGTGACTGACTGGTAGGGAAGTTGCTTCATGATGGGGGAAGGAAAAGGAGGAAAAGCTGTAAGGAAATAACATGGGTGTAAAGGTGCATGGGCTACCTGGAGGTGTTTATGATTGTACTTGGAACAACTTATGAAACCCTAAGCTGGAGGACAGGATTGTACGGGCTATTTTCTAGATCTTCCTTCTATCCAAAAATGCTGGTGGCTTCTCTTTGCTTTCTCATAGCACCGCTGCATTCTTGAATACACAGATAAGATCTACATAACTCCTGGGTACTTCTGGCCTTAATATAAGCAAAAGAGTTGATAAGTACTTGCCTTTTCAGAGAACAGAGATTGAAGTAGAATGAGCAAAATGAGTTTCATACACAGTGTCATTCTTCAGGTATTTCAAACAGCTCTGCCTTTGGAGACAGCAAGCACTGAACGGGTGAAATAAGTTCAGGTCACAAAAAGGAAAAAAAAATTCCCTTCCCCCCTGTATTAGTCCAACTTTAATTACAACATCTCATGTCTCTTTCTGTAACTGGCTTTGTAATTTTTTTCATGAAACAGGTGCCCCTTTTACTGCAATAAGGCGAATAATTTAGAGCAACAGAAGGTGACTTTTCATGTTACCGTTAGCGCAGTGGCAGAACTCCCCTCAGCTGCAATTAGCTGTACTCTTTGCTGTGATAATTGTTTCTGTGTCAGTCTTCAGACCTCAGTTCAGGTAACTCAGTGAACGCTTTGGAAATTCGAGCAGATGGCTTTTAATACAACCTGAAATGGATCATTAGGCGTTGGGACAAGGTCCGAAGGAGGCTGTGAATCGTCTGTCTTTGGAGGCTTCCAACACCCAACTGGTCAAAGCCCTCAGCAACCTGGTCTGAATTCAGTGTGGATTGCTTTGAGCCCCAGGTTCCCAAGGTTCCCTCCGACCTGAATGATCCCGCGATGCTGTGTTACTGCTCTTACACCTGGGTGGTTGAGTGATTTTGCAGATGAAAATGCATTATGTTTAGTTTGGGACTGCAGGATTTTGTTCTGGTGTACTGGTATATATAGCACAGTTTGCAAAGTTTGCATCAAAAAAAGAGAATCCTTCTGTGAACTTCTGTTCTCTGTGAACTGCAGGCAGAGCATCAGATTATGATATATAAAGAGCACCATTTGCTGACCCTCATTAGGAAAAAAATGTAACTTCCCGCTGGCACATTTAAAGTTCTTGTTTTACACTTGAGCTTCCTCTAGTGACTATATATTTTTTTATGCTCAGTTAATCCTCGCTGTTTTCTTAGTGTATGTGCTATAAAGCTTCCTTTGGTACATATTTGAGTAACAAGCAAAGAGCATCCTGTTTGGTATGAACTACCATCAGCTGAGGTTTTGGTTGTGCTGTTGGTTTCAGAAGTGGTTACTGCAAACTCATGTTTTTCCTTAGCAGAAACCCTGAAAATTCTGAAACTGTTGAGAAATCCACCTGAATTCTACAGAGTATCTGCTAGTTCACTGTTAAACACTTCTTGTAATAGCGTAACAACTTAATTCACAAGGTTTGTTGTTTTTGGGTTTTTTTTTCTGATGTCTAATTCATTACGCTACTCTGGTCTAATTGGAGAGGCAATTTAATTTGATCTCATTGGGTACTCATTATAAGGTGATCCATGACAAAATGATGGGTTTCAGGTTGCTAGAGAACGTTTTATGGTGTGACAGGAAAGCCAAAGTCAAACACTGGACTCTTTTACACCTCACAACGTACTGAGTTGTTTTAGTACTGTTTCTCAAAAATCTGATTCAGAAAACATTCTGGAAGATACTCTAATGCAGTGTTACAGATCTACACATTATCTTAAATGTGTAAAATTGTTTTCAGAGTATAAATCCAGTTGGTTTCCAGTGGGGCACATGCTTTTAAATCTGAGGGTTTAATTTTTTACCCCCAAACAGATCTCTATTAGTAAGCACAAGTAATGCATATTGTAATGAAATAATTATTTATTCCTTTTCAGTTTGTGAAATGTGGCTACGCAGGCTCAAATTTTCCGGAGCACATTTTTCCAGCTTTGGTTGGAAGACCCATTATAAGATCAACTGCTAAAGTGGGAAACATTGAAATCAAGGTAATTTTTTTTTTTTTTTTTAAATTATTGTTCCTTTCTACACAGATAAAAGTATTCAGGGCAGCCTTTGACTTTTACAGAATGTTTGGAAATGTTTTTTCCTTAATTCCCCTGTATGCCGTTTCAGTGTCTCTTGATTAATTTCTGTATTGGGTTTTAGCCTGTCATGTACTACAAAGTTATTAAGAGGGTAATCTAAAGCACTGGAGGCCTTCAGATAGTACAACTGAGGAGGCAGCGGGTAGGGCTCAAGTGTTTCTGGACAAAAAGGGTCTTCAAATGCCAATATTTAAATGATGTCAAAATTAGAAGGCAGAAATCAGATAGAAGTGGTTGATGTATATCACTGAGCTGTAGTGTGAGATGTAGAGACAATGCTGGAGCTTCGAGGTCTTTCTCTACTGCTTGCTTTCTGCTCACAGTTGGTCATCTGTGATCTTCTATGAGATGTTTAACCTTGGTTGTGTTTGCATTTCATTGTTTCTATTGCTTTTATTTTTGCTGTTGATAGACTACTCCACACCAGTTAGAGATGGAGAGGCGGTGTTCAGGCTACTTTGTCTTGGGATGTTATTCCAAGGTTAGAATGGGTGGTTGGACCACTGTTTGAGAATCTTTTTTCTGAAGTCTAGGGAGCTATTGTTTCTCACTTTATTTTGTAATTACAGAGTGATGCTTCAGATGTTAGTAGTTGCTTCTGCAGCACAGGCTTCAGTAGGCGTCTTGACCCTGCTGTGGTCACATCCTCCATGCACTCTCACCTTGTGCTGGCCGTGCTGTTTGTGCAGTTGTGTGGTGAGCCACTTTAGTGAGCTGATCCAGCTGAAGAAGAGTGATTTCTTTGTCAGGTGAAGTTTTGACTGCCTCACTAGACAATTGTGCAAGCTGCAGTGTGTGGGCAAGGCAGAAGCGGGAACTTGAGGGAGAAGCTGGAGATGATGCAGAACTGTAGAAGACCTCACTGTGAAGGTCAAGTAGAGCCACAGATGTACAGGCTTTCAATTTTGCTTTCCGTGTTGCCTCTGAGCAGCAGCTTAGTAAAAGAAAAAAAAAAAACAAAAACAAAAACAAAACACACTACCCAAAAAAAACCCCAACAAACCCCCAAAGCCCTGCCCAATCTTGTGCCTTATTTTCAGAACTCTATGGATGACAAGGAGAACTTCAGTTATCTGATTTCTGCTGCTGCCTGTAAAAAGTTAGAAGTGTCAGCAGAAGGCCGTACTAGGAAGTCAAGAGGATGAAAGACATCAGACCTACCCAAAAAAAACCCCAACAAACCCCCAAAGCCCTGCCCAATCTTGTGCCTTATTTTCAGAACTCTATGTTACTGATAACTCAGTTATCTGATTTCTGCTGCTGCCTGTAAAAAGTTAGAAGTGTCAGCAGAAGGCCGTACTAGGAAGTCAAGAGGATGAAAGACATCAGACCTTTCCAAAATGCGCTTTTTTTGCTTTTGGGGTTTTTTGTTGTTTTGTTTGTTTGGTTTTGTTTTGGTTTTAATATTGCAATTCCGCTTACCTTGTGTCAACTAGGACCATTTGCTTCAAAGGATGGATATCTTTCCCTTTCACAGTAGATAGAGTTTTTGTAAGGAGAGGGCAAATATCCTCCTTTCTCCTGCAAGACTTGGAGAGGTGCTTCTTTGGCTATCTACTTGAACTTAATGCAACAATTTCTTCAAGGATGTCCTGGTAAAGTTTTATGAAAGTTATGCAGTGATTTACAAGTCCAAGAAGAATTATCTTGCATGAAATCCCATTGTTGAAGTCATGTTTTCTTTCCATCTGATCTGATACAGCCTGTCCTGCCAGTTTTGGTATCCTCTGATTATCTGATAACCGAGTTTACTATCATTACAGATGAGTGTTGAATTGGAAAGTTACGATGTAGAAGTGGGTAGTTGCCATGAGATCAGTGCGAAAGAACCAGTAAACTGTAATTTTGCATGCATTGCCCGTCTTCTGCTTGAGCATGGATCATGTGGGTATATTATAGGGAGTATAAACTGTTTCTAGGTTCTTCCTAGAAGTTTTATAGCATCTGCCTATAATAGCTTGTCACTCTTTCTTAAGGAAACAGTGTAAAAAGAGAAGAAATCCCTGCCACAGATACTTAGGGTATTCCAGTAGGATAATACAGTAGGAAGACTTGTTAAGTGTGAGTGCCACTTTTCTTTGTGAGAGTCTTGCAGATTTCCTAAAAAAAATGTATTTTAGCAGATGAGTTTCATGCCAAAATTTAATTCTAGCCATTCACTGCACGTTCTTACAGGATAACTTTAAAACTGGCTAAAGGAAGCTGGCAAGAAGATTATCACTTTAACTTTTCAAAATTATTCAGAAAAACTGTCATTCCTGTGAAATTCAGAAACTCTGTGAAAAAAGTCTGGAAGCTGATCAAAACTGGTTATCACGCAGCTATTGAGTTACCGATTTAAAGTTCCTTTGTCCGTGTTTTCCTTCCGGATACTTATTTCAGCCAGCAGCAGGGATATAGCTTTTTCTCTCACTCAGTGTCCCCAGTTCAGGACATAAACACAAGAATTCAGTTATTACTGGAATTATTTTGCTTAAAATTGTAACCTTAAAACTCTAAACCCAGAAGCATAGATGCTGCTCTTCGTTTCTACCGATTTACTAATCTTTGAAGCAGGTTTGGGGGTTAATAGCCGCCTTAGGAAGACAGGACTGATGAGTAGTTTTGACTAGTTAAAACAATTAGGATTTTAGGGCAGATCAGACCCAGTGACCTGCTGAGCTATTGTCCATGTCCTGCAGTTCTTAGTTTCTGCCAAAGACAGCCTGGAGAAAGTCATTCTCTGGATTGGAAGCGAGAAGAGGTCCATGTTCCGACCAGCCTCTTCGGTACTGTCTGTCCAAAGGCAGCTGCCAGAAACTCTACGTACTTTTCCCCTGACACGATTTGCAGGATAAGTAGATTTGCCTTGATGGCACTGATGCTGTACTATGGCTTCTGACAGTTTAGGTGACTTAAAGTGAATTTAATTGAAGGAAGAAAAATCTCAATGATCATTAAAATCGATTTAGTGTCATTTTGGACAAAGTTTGTACACATGCACTTCGAATTTCTCGTAGTGCTTCCCGGCTGCTTTAATTATCTTCTTACCTCCGTAGCTTGCTATAGAGACACTGCTCTTACTGCTGCACTTCATGATTGCTTATTTCCATTCTGAAAGTAGATGTCATAATTTAAGTAAATATCTCTTACTGGATTCTTTTTGGGTATTTGTTTTGTGCTACGTGAAGAGATTAACCTGCTTATAGGTGAATATTTTCTATTATAGTTTTCAGTTCTTGGGTATTTAAAGTAGAATATTTTAAACAAAATTTAAATTTAGCATTTGTCAGCTAGTTATGGTTAAATGCCTTGTACAGTCTTGTCTAGTTCATGTGAGCATCTTGCTCAGGGTAAAACTCCAGTGTTAGAGTATTTATGCACAGAATCCTATTTATGAGAAAGAGGCAGAGATACTGATCTTGTTTGCAACTTAAGATGCATAAACATGACATGCCAGTGACATGTAGCCATAGCTTCTTTTAAAGAGACGTTTTAATCTGAGATCCTGAGAATGTTAGCTTGGCCCTAACTAAACTAACTCAGATCATTTCCTGCTGTACGCGCGTCTCTTTGCAGCCTGTTTCTACTGTGTACTTAAAATAATTTGAGAATTTCATTTAGGCCTTTTCTGACTTTCTTGCTTCTACCTTCTTTCTTCACCTTTCTTGACCTGTTGAAGTAGAATAACAAAAAGATGGTAAGTGAGGTGCCCCTGTGCTGCTTGTTTACCATTTTTGCTTGATGGGACCTAGTAGCTGTTATGTTATTTTTTTGATGCTATTCATTGTTTTGTCATGTCCTACGTTTTACATTTGAATACATACTTATTTTGGACATTGTTCATTGCTTTGGTTTACTAGCACCTAATTAATGAGAATATTTTATGTATGGCTTCTAAATGCTACAGGACTTGTAGTTTTGCAAGATGTAAGAATAACCTTTAAAGATCAACACGAGCTCAGCATCTTTAACAGTAGAAATTGCTACCTTTAACATTGCAAACCAAGAGCTTGAAAAGACTTTCAGATTTCAATTAGACAAATATTACTGAGTACCAAACTGGTGGAAATATTGGATGTCATGATACTGGTTCTTCCCTGCAAATTCAGTTGTGCTGTCCTTCCTCCTCTTCAGCTACCAAGTGCGCGTGTTTGTTAGCGTGCTCTTGAAAACAATTGTTCTGCCCTTTAATTTCGTTTTAAAAGGATGTGAAAGTTTTGTGCAACTTTCATTGCACATTTGAATAGCGGCTTTTCCTGGGCTGTCCTGTTCGGTAGCATAGAGCCTCAAAGAACAATGCACAAAAAAAGGCTTCTGATGTTTCTAACTGGTGGAGTTTCTATCTTCTTACGTTCTCAGTAGTAATGCGGCTGCGTGGTGGAGTTTTCATAGTACAGCTTCAGTAGCATCCATTTGATTTAAAATGTTAGTATTGACTTTTGTCTCTGTACAGTAGAGAACTGAAGTGTGATCTACTGTGCAAGGGCTAACAAATAAAGCACCTTGCCAGGGAGAGGGGGTGGAAGAGGAAAGGTTTGATTGAAATTATTTTCAATTAACTTCCTTTTTTATGCTCAACAGTAACTGTTTAGAGTACTTCTAAAAAAAGCATTACAAACCAGACACTGGATTTTTCATTGTGAATCTTTTTTTCCCTAGCATTGAATAGTGGGTTGAGTAATCCTCACTTCAAAGTTTTCTGTGCCCCAGTAACTGCAAACTGCTGCAGCATATTTTTGTATGAAGCAGCTGGGGTTTTTGCAATGAAATGAATATAATACTAGCATGGAAACAGTGCTACTGGTACCTAGAAATATGTTGTGATAGGCTGAATATGAGCAAGTCAGTTAAGGTTTCTTTAGAATAGTATGGGATATAACAGGGAGCAAAGATAAGATGTTACTGTGCATACTTCCTCTGGGAAATACGTGGGAAAGGAGAACTACTAATTTGAATGTGCAACGTTTGCATAACTAATAAACAGATTGCTTAATCAGTGTGAAATGACTATACAAACTATACATTAGTTGGTTGTATTTGTGTAAGAATGCTTTACTGGGGTTTTTGGCTTGGAACTTTTGGCATGGAACAGACGAGGGTGTATTTTATATTTAGATGTGTCTCTTCACACCCTACTGACGTAGGCAATATGTAAACCATTGTTTCTTTTAATGTCTAGTGTGGAACTTCTAATCTCTTATTTGCTTTTGCTACTGTTCGGTATGCTTATTCACCACTCATTATTCCTTTTTTGGTACTGTGCACAGAAATTTGCAACATGCATGGAAAAATATTCTGCCAATCCCACCTACTATCCTTTATGTGCTATTTTGCATCTCAGCCTTTTAAAATTAGTATTTGATAAAACAATTTTGGAGGTGTTGGTGGAGAAACATTGCACATAGGCCTAAGTGCAATCTAGCTGTTGCAGGGTTTATTGATTTATTTCAGGTTAATTGGAGAATGGCGTTAACAAAGTTTATTTTGGAAAAGGTTTGGGATGGGTAACAACCAAATTTAAATACCGCATGAAATACATTCCACTTTTATCCTGAGTACCTGAAAATGATTGTGAAGTGTGGGCATTGTATAAGAACACAGTTGGACACAGGCTGGAGCAGTTCACTGTCATTCTTGAGGATTTTGGTGTTTGAAAAACTTTGCAAGCACTGACATGTTTCTGTATTAAAATTTTACAGGATCTAATGGTTGGTGATGAAGCAAGTGAATTGCGCTCAATGCTGGAAGTGAATTATCCGATGGAGAATGGCATAGTTCGGAACTGGGATGATATGAAACACCTCTGGGATTATACATTTGGACCAGAAAAACTTAATATTGACACAAAAAATTGTAAAATACTACTCACAGAACCTCCCATGAATCCAACTAAAAACAGGGAGAAGATCGTGGAGGTATGTCTGTCTAGTAGAAACTGATATATACTGTCATTGAAGCATTGCTAAGAGTTTTTAACTTCTTGGAACACCCGATAACTCTCTGAGGCAAAGCGGTTTTCTCCTGTTTTCTAACCAAAACTTGTCCTCAGCTGTAGTCGTGAAGGTTACTGTGGTTAAATTCAAACAAGCTGCTCTCATTCAAAAGCTGTAAGCAGGCTTCTTGTCTGAAGCCATATCACCATTAAAACACAGAATTGGAAGTATATGTTTATCTTCATATATCCAAGATATATTGATTACTAGCTATTGGATGAATGTTAATTATTTTAAGTGACTTGGACTTCTGTAAGCCAGTAATGCTTTGGGGAAGATTGAGGCTTGAGCGAGATGATGCTTACCAGATGGAGCGGTGTTGTTGGAGGTAGTTGAGACAAAGGTGTGATGACAACCAATTCACTAATCTTTGATTAATGCTAGGGATTATTAATGGAAACCTTCTAAGAAGGAAAGCCTGGCTCTTGGATCCTTGATCTCACAGCGCTGCTCTGGGTAACCTAAGCTCCATCTGAACCTTGCATTAATATAGGTTGTCGGATGTATGTTGTTTAGTTCTAGTATTGTGTGACAAAGACTGATGCATCATAGGTATGTTCAATTAAAGTATTAAGTATAACAAATTTAATTAACATAGCTGATAGGGCAGGAAAAATGGATTCTAGGTTTGAAACCTCATCATTTATCAGAACTTTGACAATGAAAGCTTGTGTATATTTTTTTTTTCCTAAATCTGTTGCTTAGTCTAATAAGAATTTACCTTTCTAATTACCTGCAGACCTTTCCTTTAAAATCCTTTTGTTGTTACAGCAACAATAGTGCTTTCTGCAATGTGGCGGTGAATATATTTGCACTAATCTTTTCTTTCAATGACTTGGGAGCAAGCAAAGTACAGCAGAAGTGAAAAAAAAGTGGGGAAAAAACCCCAAACAAACAACAACAACAAACAGTACAATCTAAATTCAGTATTTCTTAGCATTTGTGGATATTAGGGACCTATTACCTAAGCGTTATGTAATACAACATTAGTAATACCGTCTATTGTATGTCAGTCAGCTGTGGTGTGATAGACATAGCAGATTATTCTGGGTGGCCTCCATGCAGCAGG
>KL275390.1:12898-60032 GCA_000699545.1 Podiceps cristatus
TTTGCTTTTCAGCTGTCTACAATAGTGTTCTTGTTTCTGTTTTCCGGCTAAACACAAAAGGCCGGGTTTTAGTTATTCTGAGGCTGAGTAATTTTATACCACAAATTGAAAAGTCTTGTATGGCTTCTGAAGTCTGATAAAATATTTGTATTGCCCCATTTGCTTTTATAAACTGCTGTAGAGACTGTAGATATTTAATCGTGATCCGGAGGATTAGGGAGAACTAGAATCCGTTTTTGTAAAGTTAAATCTGAGTTAAACAGAAGTGCATTGTTTCTATTAATATTTTTAATGGCTCACAGTGTTAGGAGGACTAGCAATATTTAGTTTTTAACTGCAACATATTTATGCTCCTTTTTCTTTCATTTTTGACATGGACTCCCCCTTTTCAGGGACCCTAGCCCACTATGAAGCAGAGAACTGAATTAAGATTTTTTTTTTTTCCTAAAGCCTGCAGTAAACATAATAACGTGTCTGCATTTTGTGATACAGTGCAGTAGCATTTTAAAAGAAAAGCTTAGTCGTCTGGACCATATTGAGATGATAGATAATTATATAGGCTGTACTTCATTCTATTTCCAGTCGTTCTCTTTCCTCACCCCATCACTCCTTTAAACTCGGCTACATAGTAACAGCAGCAAGCATTCACATGGCAGCTATATGGTAAAATATATGTTTTAATAGTGCTGTTTCTTTCATAGCACGTACAAGACACTGCTTGCTCCTCAGCTTAACTGAGTGTTTGCTGTTTGTCTCTATCTGCTGCATTCTCATTCTGTAGTACCCTCAGGAGCAGCCAGACTTTAATGACCTATCACGTAGCTGTACAGATACTCTAGCACAGTCACTTCTCCTAATCCCAAACTAGTATTCTTTATCTTTTTTTTCCCCAATTTTTAGTTCTTCCTTTCTATGCCCAATTAGAACATCACTTTGTAGGTAATCCAAAAGCTACTGTCACGAGAAGAATCTTTTCAGGAGAACATCCTGCTCAGTATTTACATCTTAAGGTTTGTTAACATGTATGTCCAATGTCAAGGCTTTTTTCATGTCAACTAGAACAGACCTAGATTTCTTGAAAGAGAATAACAATCCCCCAAAGGCTTGAGTATAGGTTATAAAAGGGTTTTGTAGTAGCTTCTAGGGTTTAGTACGACATGTGAAGGCAGTAACTAATGTCATTTGAATGTTCATTTTGTTTGTATGAAGATGATAATCTAGATTGTTTTTAAATTAGTTTTTCATTTTTAAGTGCTCAGGTTGTTTGAAAGACTCATCTGTTGGAATAGTGCTGGTTTTAGACAATGACTGCTCAAACTGGATCTCTTTTTGGGTTGTTGCCCTTTCAGTTCTTCCTTTTCTGGCAGACACTTCTGCTTCTTGTTTATGAACGTATTGCATATGTGCTAAATTGTGGCCATTACAGAAGTTACTAGCCAGCCTCGTAATGTCTTGCTTATGCTTAGCTCGTGCACTGGACTACTGTATTAAATTTCCTTTTACCCAGTTCACATTGGGGGTTTATAAAAACCCAAGGCGTGATGTTCTCATGGCAGGGTGCTCGGCAGCTCACCCTCTCCGTGTTCCTTTCTGCTTGACTTCTGCTATACTGTGTGCTCACAGCAAATGTCCCGAGAAAGGCAGCATCAGCCTTTCCAGGGGTTTTGCAGTGTGCTCGATCCAGACATGAAATAATTAACTTGACTTTGCAAGGATCAGGTTTTTGATACAGGCCAGCTGTTTAAAATCATGCTATTCTAACAGAGGAGGTTCTTTAAATAGTTCAGAATTCTAAAATTGTCAGGCATCAGCTTTTCTTTCTTTTTTTTTTTTTTTTTTTAAATATTTAGGTATCTTTTACTTGAACTGTGGGAGTACTTAGGATTTAATCACTTTCTAATCCTAGAAGTTTCAGAAGTGCTCAGGAGGCTGCAGAATAGCAAGAGCAAAACTTCTGTATGTGCTGGAATAATCAAAGTTCATCTGTTTTTCCTGGTAAAGCATTTGAGGAGAGACTGCTGTACACTATGATTTGTTTACTTGGCCTTTTTTTGTGTTTATAGAGAAGACAAGATCCTATAAACTACATCCTTTAATCTTAGACTGTTTCTTCACTGAAACTAATTTAGTGGTTAGGGAAACCTAACCTACAAGACGGGAAGTTAATTTTCATGTTTCAATAAGAGTTCTCTAAACCTGTGGGTTTCTGTATGTAGTAACCAAGTAGCCCTACCTGGACCATTTCAATTGTAGTGGATTTTGCGCTAATTTTAGACATTTGTTGTCAGTTGTGCTTTAAAAAAGGGGAACTAGGTGGCCCGGATGCAGAGAACAACCCGTGACACCGGGCTGATTCTAGACCCATATGCATAGGAATCCGTCTGGTCTTTACTTCGCATAGCCTGCAGATGTACGAAGTCTGTAGGTCTTGATATGAAGAAGAAAAAAACCCCTGAACTTCGTTAGATTTAGAGCATACACCTTTAACAAACATTTCATTCCCAAGTCACACTTCAGTAATGAAGTACTTGGCTGGTCTACAAGTACTGCCTCCCACTCATTAAGCACTTTGGAAAATGACTTAGTAAAGCTGCAAAAATTGGTGTGTGGGTTTCTTGAAAGTATTCACTTTCATTGCTAAACAGATGTGGAATATTTCACATGGCTCATCTTGCATGAACAGGTAAGGTATGGAGCTGAATGTACAACTTACTGCCATAAAGGAAGTAGGTTTCTAATGTTTGAGTAGAATCTGTGTGATGAAATTTCTTGGAAAGTGTTTTTTGATTAGTAAAAATACAGAATTATGCTTTTCAAACATATATGAAATTTATTTGAAGTATTTGGCCTGTTTTGGATATTAATTTTTGCTTTAATCTTACAGGTTATGTTTGAGACATACCAGTTTTCTGGGGTGTATGTAGCCATTCAGGCAGTTCTTACTTTGTATGCTCAAGGTAGGCAAAGATAACTTGAAATCTGTTTAGTTTATAAATGTGTTACTGAGCCAAAGTTCTGATATGGTATTGATGAATCTTGGGCTTACTTTGACACCACTGTAAGCAAGCTCAGCTCTGTCTTATGGGCTTGCTTTTTGTTTTGAGGAACTATTGATACACTGAACTATTGAGGAACTATTGAACACCAGCAGTGTTATTTTTGTGAACCAACTGTGGGGACATGCTTGTAAATGTAAAACCCTGGTTTATCAAACTGTCATCGTTTCAGGGTGTAGTCATTTAGCCTTTGGCATGTTTCCAGGTCTTGGTGACATTGATTTTTTTGATAAAGGAAAAAAAGTATTACCATAAGGGAATGTCAAGCAGATGACTAGGTGATTTTAGCACAATTGTCTGTTAAAAAAAAATGTTGATTCTTTTACTGTAGATAAACAAGAATAAATGATCCTCAGCTTGAGGAGAAAATTTTGGATTCACTGAATTCAACAGAAATTCTACCATTGACTGCAGCCCATCTAGGAGTTTTAAGAAGTTACTCAAGCACAGGAATTCTAATAATGTGACTCCTTACATCTGTTTACTAGTGGCTTGGTGTATTTAATCATCACATAGCAGAAAATAAATATCCCTGTCTGGTAGCATGTCATTGTAGTTTCAGTGTCTGAGAGCAGAAGTGATGCGGTACTGGAAGAGTGGTTCTGTTATGCAAGTCAGTAAAAGTAGTTGAACCAAAATCACTTTTGCAGACCTGGACATTAATTTTATTTGCTGCGATCTGTGCTATTACTCTTTTAAACACCACCTCCACCCCCCCACCCCCCACTTGGTTTTTCTTTGGTTTGGTCCCCTGTAAGTATTTAATTGACTATTTATAGGGTGAGTCTTAAGTTCTACTGTAATTGTACATGTATTTTACTGTATAGTGCTCAATTACTTTGTGAATAACAAAATGTAAACCAAATTTGAGCAGGCCACAGTGTTTCTACAAACTATCATGTAAAAGAAGATTGAAGACCTTCCAAGATACAAAACCCAAGTGGCACATAAATAGAACATTTGCTTTTGAAAATAAAAAAAAGCCCTTTAAAACATCCTACTTATTTATATTACATTAAAGATTAAAGCAGTGGCTAAAATTACATACAGGGATGTGCCTCATTTTAGAGCACCACATTTTGTTGCTGCTGTTAAAACGTTCTTTGTACTAATTGGTGCTTTTACCTGGAATTCTGTGTGCTCCTGTGCCTTTTAAAGGCAAAGTGGTTTTGTATATCAGAACCTAGTTCTAATTAGGAAATTCTTTGGCAATTCTTCACAACAGTCTTTGGAGGTAGGTGTAGTCCCTTGTGACTGACTGTTTCCTTCCTTACTGTGTGTGTCTCCGTTACAAGACTTGTTGTGTTTGCATGGCGGTTATGCCAGTTCACTAATAAATCTGAAGATCTGATCACACAACTAAACCAAGGTTTGTTCTTTGGTTCGTTCCAGGCAAATAACCAATTTGTTTGCTTTCTGTTTACAAAGCCTGAGCAAATTACAGTAGCCAAATCAATGCACCTTGCCATTACGTATTAAATATTCCTTCATTATTTTAACATCTTCCCTTAAATATGTTTTCTTGCTTTAGGTAACTTGTGAGAATCTATAAAACTAATCAACTTTCACCATTGATTCTGCTTCTTATTTACATTATTAGTAAAGTATAGAAACTTCTGTTTCTACATGCTTATATGTTTTGTACACCTTAGAATAATGTAATGTTTTTATGATAAACTTTTTTCACCCCAGTTAATTTCTTGAGCCTATGAAAGTGGTTCTGATCCAGCCTAATGCTGTTTCTGTGGGGAAAAGAATTAGGTGTGTGCTGTATAGTCCAAATATTCTCTATCTTACGAAAGTATTGTTTTCATTTTTGAATACCAGCCAGGATCAACAAGTCCTAATAATTGTAGCAAGGTAAACTTGAATATCTCTAGGTTTCTTTATATTTGAGAAATTAATTTAAGGCTGCACAGCTATGGCTGAATCTGAAGAGGAATTTGTGTCCCTACAAGCATTTAATGATCTTAGATATTCTCTTTAATTAGAGTGCAATTTAAGATGTCAAATCACCAGATAAAATTGTGAATGGTAGGATTATAAGCATCTAGGAAAAAGTAGAGGTAACACTTCTAAAAAATGTATATGAAAGCATTCATTACTATGTAAACCTTAAGTTTAAAATCCAGCTGAATGGAAGTAACTGAATTTTAAATTGTGATTACTTCTCCCAAAATGATGACTGGGGGAACAGAGGTTGTGTTAAGATTACAGTGAAAGAAAAAACTTGTTACTATTCTGCTCTATTTATGAAGGTGCTAATAAAAGTTGTACCTCTTCTCTCTTTTTTTTTTTTTTTTTTTTTTCCCCCCTTTTCCTCATTCTTTTAGGTTTGTTGACTGGTGTTGTTGTGGACTCTGGAGATGGTGTAACTCATATTTGCCCAGTTTATGAAGGTTTTTCTCTCCCTCATCTCACTAGACGGTTAGATATTGCTGGGAGGGATATTACTAGGTACCTCATTAAGGTAAGCTAGAAAGAATTTTTCAGGTTGAAGCTGGTATCTGTGGTACATTGATTCAAGTTAAAATCCCTTGATAGCAAGAAGCCACTATGCATCTTTCCTTTATTATTCTTATGTTAGTAACATATTCTCTGTATTGCTTCAGTCTATCCTTATTATGATTCCTCATCTAAATCAGATGTGATATCATTGATATTATTCAGAGACTTAACATTTTCTTAGTGGCAGTCTTGTAGGAAGGTATTTTATTCCGTATTTGGGAAGAAAAAACTCCAGAGCTGGCTTAATATATAAAATGGAAACAAAATTGTATTTTATCAGTTCTACTCATCTATTTTCAGAAAGACTTTTTCTTACAGTGTGGAAAATAGTGTAGCGGTTCTTACGTGATAAATAAGACAGTATGTTTTACAGACTATTTGGTTTATATTAAACATAAGCAACATTCTGGATTGACAAATCTTGTGGTTAAACTGGAATATTGGGGTGTTCTGAAGTCCTAAATATGAGAATTATTTTGGTTATTTTGTCTTTGTAACAGCTATAGTGAAAGTTGTAATGAGGAAGAAAATTTCCCACTTGGAGTAATGCTGCTGCTATTCTACTTATAGTAACAGTGGATACACTGTGACAGATTTGACTTGATCCTAAATTTGCACGTAAAAAAAGAGGGACAGACTTTTAAAGATAGATGTCTGAATGTACACATCTCCTGGTAAAGAGATCTGGCGCGTTGCTGTCATTCACTGCTAACCTGTATGTTCCCTCTAGCTCCTCTTACTGCGAGGGTATGCTTTCAACCATTCTGCTGATTTTGAGACTGTTCGCATGATCAAGGAAAAGCTCTGTTACGTGGGATACAACATTGAACAGGAGCAGAAACTGGCTTTAGAGACCACAGTACTAGTTGAATCCTACACGGTGAGTGTTTTGGACAGCTTTCCTTGTCATAAACTTCAGAGGTTTAAATTCAGGTAGCATTCAGCTTTGATGCCTTTTATGTTCTTCTTGGCAATAGCTCACTTCTTCCCCCACCTTCCACCCCTCCCCGATTTTCGGTAAGACTTCGTACTCATTTTTGTCATTGTAGATCCTTGAAATGTGAATATTATAGTACAGGAACTTGTAGAGAAAGTGGACTTCAGCATGTCAGATTGTTTCAGCTTCACCCATCTAGCAGTGAGACGTACGAGACTGATATCTGGTGACAAGAATGGTAAACTTCCTCTTAGTGGAAACTTCCTGTGATCACACACGGAATAAAACTTGCAGGAAAGCATTACTCTTGCTATACGATCATCTTTTAAATCGATATTAGGAGCTGTATTGCAAGGAAATGTTTGGTACGTCAGTATCGATGTATCTGGTCCCTGATGTCTCTAAATTGCGTAACGATTGAAGAATTTGTATCGCCTTTCAGTAGTACCGAATGACTTCTTGTAGTGGTGACAATTATCTACAATTTCCTGTTTTAAAACATTAGGGAACAACGTAGGTCATTTCCTCTTGGTTTGTTTTGAATCCAAGTGGCTAAAAGTAGTCTTGTAAATGGTGTTTTTTCTTCACTAGCTCCCAGATGGCAGGATTATCAAAGTTGGTGGAGAACGGTTTGAGGCCCCGGAGGCTCTCTTCCAGCCTCACTTAATCAACGTAGAGGGGGTTGGTGTCGCTGAATTGCTGTTTAACACCATCCAGGCGGCTGACATTGATACCAGGTAAGAGCAGAACGCTTAAAATCCTCTGTCAGGGTGCAGGGGTGACGTGAGAACTGCATTCAAACGAAAACCACCTTTTGCTTTAGACACTAGCATGGGCACTGCTGGGGGAGGGTGTACACTGGGAGCGGGGCTCAGACTGTGATCTTGGAGCTTAATGGTTTATCTGGAAACTTGACTGTTTTGGTATGAATAAGCAAGGATATAATCTTGAAAGCACAATATTTTTTTTTTGCTGCTGCTTTCTGGAATGCCTGGAAAAGCATGAGCAAGTCTGCCAGACTCGTGCAAAGTCTGTCTTTGTGTAGTGACGTTTTCTAGGTTTGTATTTCCTCCCCTGTACGTACAGGTACCTACTGGTATGACAGAGTACTCTAGACGATACTAGTAAGACTATTTTTTTGGTCAGGTCTGAATTCTACAAGCACATTGTGCTGTCTGGAGGGTCCACCATGTACCCCGGGCTGCCTTCACGACTGGAGCGGGAACTTAAACAGCTCTACCTGGAACGAGTTCTGAAAGGAGATGTGGAGAAACTCTCGGTAGGTAGCGAGTGGCAGCTGCCCGTTGTGTGGGGCCGAGGTGTATCCCGAGCCCCCAGTAGAGGGAACCAAGTAGTCAGAAATGGCAGGAGCTGCGGCTCCTCCTCCCGCAACTTGCAGAATTGCTGCCTCTGTTCTTCGCACCCCTGCGTTTCCTATAGGTGGCTCGTGCGTATGTACTTGCAACAAAGCCACCTTCTTCTAGTCCGTGCTAATAGCAAGTAAATCCCGAAGTCTTGGGAAGTTTGAATGTATAATGGGCTGTTAAAAGCTCCGGCACAACTTGTAGGTTTAACAAAGCTAATGAGGTTTTGTGCCTTAGGAAGTCATCATTGAGCTAAAGTGATCCCCCCCCGCCCCCAAGTTTTGGTTCATGCTATAAGTGAAATACTCAACAGTAAGAGGCTAGAGGTCTCGCACACCTTCAAGCGGTACAAATTTCCCTTGTTCACTGGTTTCTGTGCTAAGCAGACAGCAGCCACACACCCGTTACAGAGGTGACACTGCGTTGTCATGCTATTTCAAGGAGGAGATATTTACAGAGAAAATTCCTTCGAGTGGAGTTCCTAATGTTGAACTGAATTGAACTTCCCTGGTTCTTAATACAGTGTTCTCTAAAGATCTTTTGCAGCTATATGGAATGACTCAATTGTACAGAATGTTTTAAGTCTAAGACAATATTTCACCCATAGCTGCGACTGTACTCAGTTTTGCTTTTGAAGTTAGAGCTTTAGCATTGAAGAATTTAAGGGAATATTAATTAGTTAAGCTGGTTTAGATTGTGTAAATTTAAAATCTGTTCAATCTGCCCTTCTAAAACTTGGTATTATTCTAAAATATTTTGTGATTTGATGATCTGGTAACTTCTGATAATTTTAGCCTTCGAAGTGTTTCACTTTACCGTGTTTGTGAAATGCAAAAGTACGGTCTTTAATTTTGTATTCTGACTCCTGGGTTTTTTGTGGATACACTGAAAGTATAGTTTTGGGGAAAGTGTCAATAGCTGTCTCTAATTTCCAGTGCAAAGTAGTTATTTTACTTCAGTTGCTCAAGCTGGGAGCTCATGCAGCAGGCCTTATGCTAGCACTTCAGTTTTTTGGTTGCATTTTTCTCAATAAACAGTTTCATTGTTTTGGTGAAGGCACAATTTTATTTTGAAAGGCTTTGTTTCAAGAATCCTAGTAACAGTTTTTCTTTTTCTTTAGAAATTTAAGATCCGAATTGAAGATCCACCTCGTCGAAAGCATATGGTGTTTTTGGGTGGCGCGGTTCTAGCAGACATCATGAAAGACAAAGACAACTTCTGGATGACCCGACAAGAATACCAAGAAAAGGGAGTGCGTGTGCTGGAGAAGCTTGGTGTGACTGTTCGATAAATCCCAAAGCTTGTTCCCATCACATGTCTAAAGCTTTTTTTTCTTTCATTGCCAATCTCTGAACTCACTCAGCTACATGCTATGGAAAGGCCTGTCTGTGGCCTTTTGACCCAAAGGTCAGGTTTTGTTCTGGTTTCTTGGGGTAGCTTTTGTTAAATGTTTCTTAATGTGGCTAAATTTGACTATTAAATTCGACCACTTCCCTGCAAACAAAACAGAGCAAGAGCAGCCTGTCTACTTCATTGTTCCTTCCCAGTAGGCAATTGGGTGATTCTGGTAGGCTTTTTCTTCTGGGTTTATTGCTGTAGCACTGCTAGCTTTTGTCTCTAGTTCACAAGGGGTTGTGTGCCTTTTTTAGCATAAGAAAACCTTTAAACAGGAGGTTTTGCTATTGGATCATTGTGGTGGTTATGTTTGCATTTTTTGCCTCTCTCTACATTAAGATTATTTTTTTCCTTTCCTGCAATTAGGAATTTTGATTAAACATTGTTAGAAACTAGTTTAACTAGCTGGAATGGCTTTAACACACTGTTTCGATGTAATGTGGTTCCATACGCACTGCTGCCTAAACTGGCTTCTGAGGTGGTTTAACCTTGAAGGTGGTGGTGGGACTTTCACACTGTATTTCTCTTAAGTGGGCATGTACACAGTTGCCACAAACGGAGAAACACCTGATATTCTGGCAAATGTACATTTGTGGCCTTAGGTGTCTTTTTTTCTGGAGGGAGGAGACAGGTTTGAGCCACGTTGCTTTTCTGTTGAGGGACAGCTGGGGGTCAGTCTGACCAAAAATGCCTCTTTTTATAGCTAAAGTTTGGTACCGTGTTGTCTCAGCATAGGGAGCAAGAATGTTAAATTAGCTATTCTGTAATTGTTGAGAAACTTAGATATGCTGAGACAGGAGCCTCTAAACTTCTGAAGAGATTTAATACTTTCAGAAATGCTTGTGAAAACTGTAACTATAGATATTAAACCCCCCCCAAACTAAGTTTTAAGTCTGTTTTCAGTGCTTGTATGTACAGCGGAAGCACTTCCATTAAACTTTACAAGTATATTAACCTAGTGCCAAGTAGTTACTGCAAATGAATATTTCAATGACCAGTGTTTATTGCAGCAAGCAGATATTTATAAACAACCACTGGCAGTAGGTTATAAAGAATGACCTATATTTGTTCCGGTTAAAAATAACATTGGAATATGAGATGTTCTTGATTGGTAAATATCCACAATTCATTTTGTCCAGTCTTGATTTTTGATACTTAACATGGGATGGGGAAGGAAGTGAAAACCAATGATGAAAATGCTGTTTCCAGAAAGTACATTAAAGCTGAGTTGTTCTGAAAAATAGAAGTTGTCACTAGTAATTATCAGCCATCTTCTCTGAGTGTAGTTGCCTGTATTTTCTTCCTACTAGCAGACTGGTAACTATCTCTGCAATAAAATCTGCCTTATGTAAAGCATAGCAAAAACTGCTTGCATACAACTGCCAGTTAGTTAGACTTAGTTCTACTTTGCTTTTCATGGAAATATTAGATCACTTCTTACTGGTTTTCCAAGCCTACCATAACACTTAAGCGTAAGGAAGTTAAGATCTGCTTTTGACTTCCAAACCTTGGAATGTACAAGATACGCTTTCATGTACCGGCCATTTGTCTACATCTTTAGTCATTAATGATGGACCCCAGCAACATGGAAATATTAAACTCCCTTGGATTCTTGAAATTTGCTTTCTTTCTAAATCGAGCCGACAGCTTCCTTTTGGCTGAGCGAGCCAAACAGGCAGAAACCACGTCTGCATTTCTTTAATAAGACAGTCGCTATAGTAGTGCTAGTAATGACCATTTAATTATAGGTGGGTGGGGTTTTTTGCAGCTATATTTACTCTTAACTTGAACAATATGAATTTACAGGCATGCCGGTCATGCCTCAGTGCATGCACTTAAGCAGTTACTGGATTTTTGGGGACATGAATGTAAGGGGTACTCTGAATTCCTGTAGTCTTCTAAACATTTAATACACAAGATTTAAAAACGCTGTGGGCTTGCTTTAGAGCTATGGTTTCTCATGTGACTGTCTCTGGGCTTTTCGGACAGTGCTGAGAATCATGATAAATAAACCAAAGAATGACTTAAAAACCTTTTTTGAATGACAATCTGTCATGTGATTTTTCAAGTCTAGACCTTGACCTTGCAACCCCTTTTCTTAAACCATCTTCTCCCCTGTTCTTTGGCTTCAGTTGGGTATGTGCATGTTTGAGTAAAGGTTTTGGAATTTGGCCCTTTCACTAGAGAACTTCACAGCACCATGAGTAATAAATGCGGGTTGATTGTGCAGAATCTTGGGTTTCCACGGAAACCTTGTATCTATTTAAAAAAAAAAAAAAGGCAACTAGCATTTTAAATTACAGCTATGGTGGATTCAGAAGAACACGTACGTAATCCAAATCCTGAATGGGGTGTTCACCAGTTGTGCTCAGTGTGGTTCTCCCTGTGTGTGTTTGCACACACGAGAGTGTATGTGTGTGTTCTCTCGGCTGACAGCTTCAATATTGCTGTGAAAGCAATCTGGTTTTAAAGTGGTGTTTTTGAAGACCAAATAACTTGAGTTGTATTTGCAATATGCTTCAGCTCTTATAAAATTAGAATAGAAGATGCTGCATCAGTTGTAAGTTTTTTGGGAACATCCTATTTTTAATGTAAAGCTGCTTCAAACCCCTCCCTCCCCCCAAGTGTTCTAGGATGTTAACCGATGTAACACAAATGGCTTTTTATACAGTTCTGAAAAATGTTAACACACAACACTGGTTGAGACCATGAATGGAAATAAACATCTATTTAAATTGACAGGTCTTTTCAATACAAAAATAAAATCAGATTTTTTTCAAAGTAGATTACGTTTGCTTTGTTTCCTTTGGGAAATCACAGCTCTGTCAGTTCTTCTCTAGCTTAACTTCCATCACAAAACTATCATGAACTGCTTATGCTGAGGAAATCTGACGTGACAACACAACACCTTCCCTAATTGATTTGCTGTCATAGAGTGACTCTAGTCTCTAGCCAAGACTCCCCTCCCTCCATCCTAGTTTCTTTAAAAATAAAATCTTTATCCTTGGACAGGAAACTTTTCTAGTTCAAGCTCTATGCTGAGTACTGCAAAATGGGAAAAGCCCTCAAATTATGTTGACTTCAGCATCCTTGGCTAAGCTCAGAAGCCACAGAGTGATGCTCTGTTTAGGAAAATTCTCCTTGGCATTGCAACCTCATCCAACATCACCTGCATCCCCCATTTTAACCCATGGAAGAACAGTGTGAGGGGTTAACATGTAGCATTTAGAACCATATACTTGTTTGAAGCAGCTCTTGCACCTGAAATTTTGTAATTCTGAACTTGCAGTGTGGGTTAGTGGCTGTCCCACTAACCGTGATGCACTTACCTGGCTTTTGAAACAAGCTCAACCAGCCTCTTCGTTCCAGCACAGTGTCTGTGCTGTATGAATGTTCCCCAGGCATCGTGTCCCCAGGAGGGTAAGGGCTGTGATTTTCTTAGAGCCAAACTGCACATTCTGGTTCACTCAGGGTGCATTTGTCTCCGGGGATGGGTCAAGTACATGCCATCTTAGATACAGAGAGATGGGATTTTGGGGGGGGGGGCAACAAAAAAACAAAACCAAAAAAATAAAGCCCGGAAACCCAAACCCTAGATCTTTATTCCATCACTGTACATTCTTGGGAATAAAAAAAGAAAATAAAGATGTCAGGCTTTTACCAGTATCAGTAATAATTCATGTTCCCCCCTCCTCCCGTTTGCCTTGCATTGCCTGACATGGCTTTCGTGTGGAAAGGACTAAATACAGCTCAGTCGACGTTTGCCAGTCAACATTTTCAATAGTGAATTCCTCCCTGCAGGCACTACATCTATTTTCCACAAACAAGCTTCATTAGCTGTTTCAATACTGTGAAAAAATCAAGGGTTTTTCTTTGTTGTTGTTGCGTTTGTTGTTTGGTTTTTGTCTTTTTTTTTTTTAATCCAAATATATCTCTTCCTGTGTTCTAGCAACCAGAACTGCATTAGAAAAGAAATGTTTTAGACCTTTTCAGCGAGTATTAAAATCTAAACTAAAAATTTGCTTTATTCAAGTCTTGCCATGTAATACTTGTTTCTCTCTAATGGGTTGGTTCGTTGTCTTGGTGGTTTAAGTCACTGGCACTTTGCCATTGTAGGCTTCAAGAAAAAAATAATCTTCCATTCAGAGAAGGCCGATAATTTTGCCTCTTAGCTTCACTGCCTCTTAGCTTCACTGCATTACAACATTAAGATCAGCTTTAAGTAATGTCCTCCAGGTCAATAGCTTACCTTTCTGGAGCCTGTTGGTGCAGCCTGTTGTCGCAGCTCCCCACCATATAAAAGATTGCGGTGCACATCTGCTCATCACCCAGGCGGCTGGAGAAGGGCTCTTGCCTCCCTTCTACCTCGTGCTGGGTTCTGCTACGGTGCTGCTGAAACAAGGAGAAGGAGTTCAGGGAGGAGAGGTGTGGGGCTTTGCTTCTCAATTATTTTTTTTTTTTATTTTTTTTTTTTTTTCCCTGTGAAAGCAATTCCTTAACATTAAAGATTAGGGAAACCGTTTCTATTCTGGGTGATGAGTAAAGCATATTAAGAGTCTTAGCAGAGACTTGAGATGATGCTAAGGGGCATCTTCCAACCACAGAACTTGTGTTCCTTCCCATACCTTTTTTTTAAAAAAAAAAAAAAAAAATCTCTGTTCCCCAAAGCCCAGGAATGGTAATTAAATTGTAGCTGCAGGAATAATGACAGATACGGGCCCCTTGCCTACACCTTTTCATCACCGCACCCATCTCCCATCTGTTTTTTGTTTGCCCTAAAGCTTAAGTGGTTTCAAGATTCTCCTCTTGCACGCATGTTCTCACCATGTGCCCATTTTAAATCTCTCCAGGTATTTTAATGAATGAATTAATTGCCAGTTGCTGACCTCAACACAAGTACATCCTGTAAGTCCTGACTTGCATCAGGCGCTTTTCTTAGCACAGCAGCCTTTCTGGGGGCTACTCCAAATCTAAGCCTCTCCGTTGTCCACTAACTTTCCGTTCTTAACCGCTCCATGTAACCCTGATGTCGGCTTTCCCTGCCAAAGCAGGAAAGGCAAGGGTGGCATTAAGGACATGAAAGGCAGTATTTCGGGAAGCGCCCAACCACATCATCTCCTTGGAATATTTTAGGGTTTTCCCATTGTAGTGGGTATCAACACTACTTCAAACTACCCTGGGACAAGTCCAGTAAGAGCAGGTGGGCTTTATATTAGCACCTGTAACGCTGGTAGATTGTCCCCTCCAAGAATGTCCTTCTACTACGGGGGTGCTAGTGCTTCCCGTAGCACGGCTGGGGAATAACCCGGAAGGCGAGCCTTTGAAACGCGGTCAGTGCTGCAATCCACGTTGTGCCGTGTGAGAACAAAACACTGTAATGATAATTGCTCATTATCTAATTATACAAGAGCTTAGAGCCCTGGAGGGTGAACAGCTAATTAAATGGTTATCCACTTTTAAAATGGCAACAAAGAAATGAGGAATATTCATTCTTTTGGCTCTTGTTCCAGTACTGTCAGCGAAGTCGCGTGTTCCTCCAAAGGTGAATGAGGCTGTCCAGGATGGACAGAGCTCTCCACATCCTGATGCTCCGAATGCCGCAGGGGGTTAGTGAGGCAGGGAACTTGCTTTTAGGAGAGCAGACTGCTTATGGGAACTCAACTTCTAGCTGCAACTCAAAATTAAGGACGATTCACTGACCCAGGCTATCCAGGAAGGCAGCCCACGCTGACCTTCAGAGCAGTATGGGTGACCTTTTTTACACTCAAGCAGTTGCCTGTGCAGAATTTTAAAGATAATATATCTGGAGCACTTGATCCCTTGGTATGGATGCCATGTGCTGGGGAAAGGACTTGGTTTTACGCCATGTTGGGGCACGCTGTTACCACCTGGGAAAAGAGCTGCCTCTCAAAGAAGCAGTGGCATTTCTCTGTGCGATTAAAGACCCTGTAGCTTTTGTGCCGGCAGTAGTAGGACCTCTGTAAACTTATCCTGAACGCTGAACCCGCCAACAATAAGCACCCTCGCCTCTCATTTCGCTTTCCACAAAGTACCAGCTTTCACCTCATCTTGAGGCACGTGCCTTCCTTCAGAGCCCTCATTCCTGCCTCTCAGCATTTGTACGCTATTGTCCCAACTGCAAAAATACCGAGCACTTCACTGCTTAAACCAGGGCTCCCCAAATATGAGGGACGCGCCAGCCTCTCCAGAGCAGAGACGACCCCCCTGACCTGCTGTTTTTCGCTGCTGTGGGAGGCAGGCAGGCCTCCTCCTGGCAGCCAGCGTGGCTCTGAGGGTATCGGCAGGACAACACGCTTCTCGTGTCGCAGCGGGGCTCCAAGCGAGCAACCAGTGCCGAGCTTCCGTGGGATTTGGAAACAAAGCGTTCCCCTGCCTGTCCTGCCTATGAACCCCAGGATTGTCGTCATTCTCAAAACGCGGTCTGGAGGCTGTAAAACACAACTGCGCGGATGCGGTGCTCCCCGGTAGCTCACAGCTCACACGTGGGACAGGGCAAACCGTGGTGTAGAGCTGTTGGCTTTGGAGCAGGCTGCAAAGCCCAGATATCTGCCCCACCAGAAAAGGCCCCTCAGACATAACCACCAAACATGGAAAGCAGAATTCGCGCCCTTTCCAGACTCAGGAACTAAATCTTCGATTCCAAAAGGTGTAATTGAGAGTGGGAATGAAATTTCAGCGAGCACAGCGACACCCAGGCGGTTTCTGGGGAGCAGCCGATGTGCTCTTGTCCACATTCTTGCAGTAAGGGCGGTTGTACCTTTTGGGGCTGCCTCAATTATAGAGCTGTTAGCTGGACATCTTTTATAGTCAAGCTGGCTTTTTTCCCCCCCATTTCCCCAAATACATGGTGCAAGTTTCTGCTGTTAAAGGCGGGTACTAGCTTGGGAAGTAGATCGGTCCCTTATAAATCAGAACGCTTGCTATTTTTGGAGATTTTCTAAAGGAGTGGAGTGGGTCAGGAGGAAGTGACTTTTTCTTTTTTTTTTTTTTTTTTTTTTTAATTCCCCATCCCCCCTGACATTGTAACACAGTTGTTGCTTTCAAGAATATGCATGGTCTGTTTTCTTCAGACTATTGGCTCGTCTGGTAAAATAATTAGCTGTTAGGCAGACAGAGGGAAAGGATCACATCTGCACAAGGCAGGAAGACTGGGACAGTAGAAAGGGGAAAAAAAAAAAAATCCCTGCTTGAATCACAGCTGCCCACCATGCATAGTAACAGAGCTTGCCAAGAATATTCAAATTGATTTAGGGAGAAAAGCTGAGGAAACCGTTTAACCCCAGCCTGCTTGGAGCTGTGACAGTATCTCTACAGGCTGCTCCGCTCCCACTTTGGGCCAAAAAAAGGGTTTTCAAGCTGCATGTTTCACCGACCATCCTTCCTCCATCCCCGTTCCCCTTTTGCAACAGGAACACAAAACACAGACTAATTGCCAGGCATGAGGCCATGAGCAGCTTTCCACACCGAGAAAATAACTAAAGGTGGGAACATTTATTTCATATTGATGGGATTAAGTTGTAATTGGATCATGTGATTAAAACCAAGAGCCAGGCAAATTATTTGTGACTAATTTCAGGCAATGGGAACCTCTTTGCTGTCTGCCATACACTCTGAATTAGGCCCCTTTTCGACAGAAGTGGTCGGCATGTGCATCGTCTGCAAACAACCTCTTCAAGTGTGTGAGGCCAAAATTACTCGCTCAAGAGTTTCCGAGCATGCACATCCATTGCAGATTTTTTCACAAGCAGTTGTGAGGGTTTTGCTTCAAAAAATACGAGTAGCAATTAGTTTGGACATGTGAGTCCTACAACGAATGCCTTTCCCTATTTAAATAAATCTAAATCTGTAAGGAAATGCTCATTTAATGATTAAAAAATAGGGCATTGGGAGTATTTGTTCTCAGAACCTGCTGTCTCTGGAAGCATCTTTTCCCACAGGAGGCCCAGGCTCAGTCCCAGCAATCTCTTTGGGATGAATCCACAAAAAAAGATAAATGTAGAAATGCACAGAACCGTATCCAAATAAAATAAAAGTGGTATAATGCAGGTGTTTCAATACTTGATTTCAGATGCTGGTGCTCAGGTTGAGATCTGGAGCCCTAAACGCCGCCTAAGCTGTGGGTGGGCCTTCCTTGCCAGCTGGGGCAGCCAGCTCCAGCCTTCAGCCCCTCCAAACCTCTGCTCAGCTGCAGCCTCCCTTACAATGAGAGGACTTTGGCACATCAGCTTTTTTTTTTTTTTTTTTTTTTTCCACTTAAAATACATGTTTCCTGGGTACCTACATGTCTGCTGAGAGGCAACTGCAGATCTGCTGAGACCCTGGCAGCACTGAGCAGCTACGCACCATGGCCATGCCTAAACCCCAACAGGCCTCACCAGCAAAGCATTCTCCGTCAAGCTTGCCTGCAGAGCCAGGCTGGAAGATGCGTGCGCAAGATGTTTTTGGATCAGGTCTCACATTAAAACAGCTGCGGGAGGAAATAGGTCCGGTAGTCAGACCACATTCACCATTAATATTCATTTATGCATAAATACTAACACAATCATAGATGACTTCTAAAGGAATGGGCCTAAATACCTCCAGGAACAGGCACTTCTGCGCTCTGGACAAATGATTTAGAGGCCACTGAAAGGAAACCCAAACCCTCTTCCTCTATTTCATGAGAAAGGCCTCTCTTGCAAAGAGTTCCTGCCTGTGCATCCTGACGGGGAGGAGATATCTCCTTATAACACAGGGTTAAGCACCTGAAGGGCTTTGAGGGGCTGCAGCAGCATCCTCAGCATCTTGCATTTGCACCAGCACTAAATGGGGTACCTGAGAGCCCCTAGCACTGGCAGCTCCCCCGGGCTGCCGGAGAGCCACATCCTTGAATAGATTCAGGTCTCCAACTGCTCTCCAGCTCCTGCGGGAGAGATGATCCTCCCCTCCTGCAGCCCAGGGGCACTAAGCGGCTATCAGACATAAATGTACCTCGCAGAAGGCTCAGGTACAGGAGCAAAAGGCTGTATCTGTAGTTAGGTGGGTATGTTTGAAGAGGCATATTTGTACTTCAGTTACAAAAGGAGGAGAGAGGTGTAAAACAGAATCAGAGCGGAGTTAGTTACATATTTTTCATTTTCAGTGTGGTTAACTGGAAGCTCCAAAATTACGTCCCCAAAGAAGGCAGGATTAAGCACAGCAACATCCCAAAGAATGGCAGAGACCTAGAGCTCCAAACTTAAAGCAGTGAGTCAAGTCATCAGCACACGAAATGGAATAAGGAAAATGCAACTCCAGAAAAGAAAATCGAGAGAGAGAGAGAGAGAGGAAAAGAGGGACAACAGAGAGGATCGGGTAGGTGGGAGGAAGGCAGGCAAGCAAAGAGATGGATACCACTGGCTTACTATCCGTGGTTGCAGAGTCAAGACCACTGTCACAGACACATTTGGTGGCCCTTGCTGGTGACCATGTAAGCTTCAGGATGCCCTTCAGAGGACACGGTCCCCTCAAGGCTTGTGCGAAGTGACAACAGTCAGATGTGCAACCATGTGGCACTTTTTCACTGTTTAGAGCAGGGATGGTGCTCGCTTCTGGCCAGACTCCTTCTGCAGTCAACGAAATAAGGCCTGGATGGGATAAGAGAGGTGCTGAACAGTGCTCTGGGGGTCCAAGGAAAATTTTTACGTGTTCTAGCATTGCATTTTTAGTCCAAGTACCTGATGTATCAAGGATTACATCCTACTGGAACCAGCTATTTCAGAGGGAACACAGCAAAGATGGAGGTCTGGCTTTTCCTGAAAAAGACAGCTCTGCTTTGAGAGGCAAAGCCTAGAAAAGCGCACAAGCGGGAGGAGACATAGAAACCTTCCTCCCCAAGGTTTGCTCAAGCTCCCTGCTCGTGCCGGAAAAGTTATTAAAAGGTTAGGGAGTGTAAATCCACTAACAACAGGAATCTATTTTCTTTCAAACCAAATTCCTCTGTGAATCGTTGCGAAGAAGCAAACACACAAGATTGAACCCAAAAACCATGTCACTGCCTCCTTAGGAGCCTCAGATAGACGGTTCATCACCTTACACTGATGGTCCATCGGACTTCCAATATCCGCACTCACAAGACGACACCTGCCAACTTCAAGGGAGATACTCCTGTGCACAACAGGCAAGATGAAGCCTTAAAACCACTAGTAGTTACACTTTTACTGCCAGAAGCAACATTTTAATCTAAGTATTGGCTCCTGACAGAGCCTGGATTCTGAGGCGCTCCAACATCTTTGCTCCATCTGAATAACTGCGAATGCCTGTGTTTAATCTATTTTCAAGAATTGTTGGGTTTGTGTTTGGGGTTTTTTTGTTTTTGTTTTTGTTTTTTTTTAAAGTACAAAAGAAAATGTTTCTGTGTATACATTCATGGCAACAGAGCTACACAGAGGCATAAACTAATGGAAGGTCCATATGTCGAGAGAATATCATATGTAATGAGAACTGCTGCATTTTTGTAAAATGTAATGGGACAGATACGCAGCAGCTGTGGGTTACTCAAGAAGCAGCTAATTTAGCAAGCTGAATTCAAGGATATTTCCCAGATCTCCCAAACAATGAATAGCAGTGTTGTTTAAGATTAGCATTATGCCTTACATCCTCCTCTGACTGGGAGCAGGGGGAGGAAGCCTCTATCTGTGCTTCTGGGGCAGAAGTACATGATTAGTGCCTAGCTATCATAGGAAGCCCCAGGGGAGCAAGGGGGTCTGGACTTGAAGGAAGGAAGGAAATTGTGTAGGATAAACAAAAAAGAGCCTCAGGAAAGCAGTCGAAATGGGCAAGACTTGGGGAAAAACAGAAAAGAGAAAGAAAAAAGGAAACACTGAAGGGATCTGTTTGAGTTCTAGCTAATATTAAACTTTAAAATGAAGATGCCCTCTTCTAAAACAGCATTAGAAACTTAGCTGGTTTGTATTTCTATACATTTAGGTTTGTTCTAAGGCAAGGCATTACTCATTTCAAATATAGCAAATATTTCAAATAGCAGAATTTTTAAGGCTTGATTACCCTCAGATTTTACTTTTGCAGAGATCTTACTCCCCCCCCTCTAAAAAAACCCACCCAACCAACCAAAAAGCCCCCCCCAAACAAGAAGATACAGACAACCTGAACATAGCAGATGGAATCGCAGCTCCATTTCACCGTTCACTACTAGATTCACCGAGGAGATGGGGCCAGTGTGATCTGTTCTCCCAAGGTGGCCAGTTTGCCAGCAGCCCAGGTACCCCGCAGCCACCCCAGAGAGCCACACTCATTGCAGCTGTGGCTGCCCTGGCCCACAGCACAGCCCACTAGCCCCAGCTGCCCTGAATTCCCACTGCAGCTGGAGCCAAGTGCCTCATATTCGAAAGGTAGATACACCAGGGGACCCACGCCAGGATCTGCTAATTCATATGTTAAAACAGATTATACCTTCCACTTCAAAACAAAAAACAAACAAACAAAACAAACAAAACAAACAAAAAAAAAAAAAAAAGAAGGAAAAATTAAAACCAGGGCTAGTTCAAACTCTGGCTCCCTGCAAAATCTCCAAACTCTGTATTTTGTGGGGAAGATCTCTGCAGTGATAGTGCCAGTGTTGCTGAGCGTAAACTGCTGCGGTTTGCAGCCACCCTTCTGCAGCTGGGAGGTGGAGGGGGGGGGATAGGGACCGGCTAATCTGGAATCCAAATTTGTTGCAGGTTTTACACATGTAAACAAAAGCAGCCAGGCCTTCAGCAAATTAAGAGATTACCTGAGGGGATAGAGTTTGCAAAGGATTTTCAGATACAGTAACTTGGTAGTAGTAACTGAAAAGGAGATTGTTTCATTAAGACAGATTGCATTTATCTGGTTCCCGGATCACGATGTTAGAATTTCCTCTTGCGGTACCATTGAGATAACCTCTATCTCCCTGTGAAAGAAAAACGCTTGATTTCCACACAAATGGATTGAGTTTACACAAGAGAAACACCAGGAAAACCTATTTCTCCTGGCCAAGCTCTTCTCTCTGCTCTGCTGATGGAAATTAGGAGTAAATGCCTGAAGCTCGGGGACTTGCTATGCACTCCTGGGGGTAGAGCAGAGCGGAGGCTCCTGCTTTGCTGACAGAGTCATTCCCACAAGCCCAGCTTTAGAAATTCATTATAGCAACAGGCTCAAGCCAAGCCTTTTGCTTAGTTACACGGAGAAGGGATCGCTCCTTCTGTTGAAATCAATGTTAGAACCACTGAGCGACTTATGTAATGTAGCATCGGGTCTCCAAAGTATTTTACGGCAGAGCACATCTGGAGTCAGCAAAGGGCTATCTCGGGCCAAGGACTTTGCTCTTTGCCTTGTATGATCTGCACATGCAAACCTGGGGTGTAATTCTGCTCCTTGAGTCACATCTGAAGCAAGATAACAGAGCTAAAAGAAATAATAATCGAACTACCTGAAATAATCACATATTAAAATAGACATTTTTTTCTTCTTAAAACTTTTTGAGCTGACCCTTTATGTTTAATGATAAACAAATACCACTCTGCTTTCGTATCAGAACAAAGTTCCCGAAGCAGTTCATTCTTTTGCACAAGGACAAAAGCACAGCCCCTCAGCAAGAGGAGCCGGAATTTATTCAGGAGTCCATAGGAAACAGCTGTTGCTTTCAACCCAGCCTCTCCTTTATCTCCTTTATTGTTTATTCATGTCTCAGCTAATACTAGCCACTGTGAGCAGGTCAGGACTCTGCACTCCAAAAAGCTCCTCAGAAGCTAATGGAACTCAGCCCAGTGCCAGTAGGATGGAGGAGCTGGGTTTTACATTGTTCAATTCCCAGGTGGTGACAGAGGTAAATTCCTGACTTCGTTAGCTAATAGTGCAGACAAGAGCCAGGTCTTTGCCCCAGATTTTTGCAGAGGGGTGCATTCAGTGAGTTGCATGAAGGAAACCGAATGGAACAAGCCAAAAACGGAGCATGCCTTTGGAGATTTCTCCCCTTCTCTGAGATTGTTGACAATTCCTTTGTACTGCAAAGGATGTTTACTCCCTCTCTCTTCTGTAACGATATAGTGAGCGGGATTACGCTCAAAACCCTGCAAGTGTTTATCTGTAAAGACTGTGCTGTGGTGTCACGGCGTGCAGAAGTGGTCCAGAGCCCAAACAGACCTGAGATATTTCTACAGTGAAGCGGGGAAAAGGCAGAGAGCAGTGACCCCAACAGGTATTTGCAGGAGATTTGCTATCAGGCAGGGGGAAAGACGGCAGTAATGAGTCCAGTGTGAAGAACAGGAAAATGGAAGGCAGGGCTCCCATGTCCTCCTTCTAACTGCCTTCGTTTGTCTCTGTTTCCCAGCCAAAACGTGGGTGTAATTGTTCAGGCATAGCATGAAGCTTTAAAGACTCACAGTGGATACGGCATAGCGGGAGGACAGCATGATGTCAGCAAGAAGTGAGTTGTTTTCCTCAGCAGTGGAAGAATTAGCAAGCTGGAAATCCAGGGATGTCAGGACTTTAGTCCAAATTGGAAAGAGCATTTAGGCTCACCAGATTGGCAGGAGGCAGAGGGACAACCCTATGTCTCCCCTTGCAGAAAGGCTTGTTGATTTTCCTGCGTTACGAACCATTGAGAGCTGTGTGTATCGCTCACGCTCTTTAAAGTGCTGCAAAACTCAAAGCAGTGTCCCCATGGGGAGAGAAGCAACATGTTTGCCACGGAGAAGGGGAGAGGAGAGGTGAATGCCTGCTCGTAGAGCAGACCTCCTTTCATTTAACAGCAGATGACAGTGTCACTTATTTTCACAAACAGCTACTTAACAGTCAACATAAGGAAGCATCATGAATAGAGAACAGCAGACAAGGCATAAATTATACAGCTAAAGAATATGGTTCCTACTCTACTTTAAAAGGCAGGCCAGATGTCTTCAGATACAGTTGACTGTTAGTCGGCGTGGCAAAACCCTTTCAAGACCAGCGAACTCAAGTCACAATGTGCGCTTGATTCGCTTGGCTGAAGGGGGAATCTTCCTGGGCTGTGAGCAGGATCTACATGCAGCTGAAAATATGGTGGGAATGAGTCAGTTCCTTGGAGCCTGTGTGGGAGGCAAAGACAGAACTGTGGGTGGCTTCAAAGTGTTAAACGGCCTTTTAAATTCAGGCCTGGTTTCTCAGAGGAATAAGGAAACAGAGATATTCACCCCGTCTGGGTTTAGTTCCATGCCTTGGGAAAATTGCTCTCGGATAGTAACAGCCACTTCCCAGGCGTGCAGGTCCGCTTGCTCCTGAGCCGGTTCAGCTTCAGATGTAATTTTGTGGAGTTTAACAGCAACCCAGTTAGTCCCTCACCCATAGCAAGGCAGCAGCAGCTGGCCCTTCTCCCCAGCATCTGCAGGCTGCCTCCAAGGCAAGGCAGAGCCTCGCCAGCTCCAGGTCAGGCGTTTGTCTGTCCGTCTCTGCCCCCTGCATCTCACTCCTTTCGCTCGAGCTGCCTGGGATAACAACTCTGCCAACACAGGCATCTCGGGTACTGACTCCTTGCGATGACAGAGAGCTGCTTCAACCTTTCCAGCTCTGTTTTGGCAGGGATTTCCCCGCCCCACAGTCTATCATTCCAGCTCCAGCGCCAAGAGCTTTGGGATGTAGTCCTACCCACAACCGGTCTGTGTGTAGGGGGGAAGGGGATGCTGTGGGTTAAATTACTTGGCACATTGGAAATTCAGGCCCCATCCAGTTACCTCCCGGCCAACTGTTTGCCATTCAGCCCCATTCTCCTATAGTGCAACCGGAGTCTGGTCAGTTCCGAAGAGGATTTATTGCCTTTACTGGATTAGGCTCACCCTTCCATTTAAGTGGATTAATGTGGGTTATCTCTAACTTAGCCCCGCACAGCATTAGCCAAGTCAACATAAACTTCCCTACTACTGGCAAAGTTTTTTTCCTGTCACGATGCATTTTTAATGGTCTTTATGTGCAAAAGCAGCTTTGCAAAATCTTAGGCTCCTGCTTTGCAACTTAGATGATTTGGCATGTGAAGAATGCAATGAATATTTAAACCTGTAGTTTGGCATAGCTTGCACAGAGCAACTAGAAACCTAGCCCTGGTCTTTCAGAGACTGGCCAGCAACCATGCAAAACCCCCAGCCTGGAGAAACAGCACGGGGAGCTTGTGAGGACACATCAATTTTCAACGCTCAACCAAAATCACCCTAACCCCATCATTCTTTAGATTCTTTTAATTAACCTCAGGATTCATATGGAGGAGCTGTATGCGGGTGGAGCTGTGGGTTATTTGACAGATGACTTGGATCACTCTGACGGTCATATTTTATACACGTGAGAGCAACTGTTGAAGGCTGTTATTTACTACTGGGACCAGGGTCCCCATCCTAGTAGACAATGTGCAGCCATGTGGTAACAATCTTTGCCTGGAAGATCTTACAATCAAACCAGATTAGACAAAAGGGTCAAAAAGGAAGGGACCCCTCTTTTGCCCTCATCGTACAGATGGGTGAACTAAGGGCTCACACATGCATTCAAGCAGCCACCAATTAAGAGTTTACTGTAACCCCTTTGTACGCAATTTAGCCCACAGCAAAATCAAGGCAAATCGACTTAGCTTTATCGGCTGTAAAAGGGCACCCGGTTCAGGAGCCATCACAAGAAAACCTCCATCATCCGCTTGAACACACAAGGATAGATGCTGGAATTCAGCCAAGGCAACGTGGCTTTCATCTTTTACATGAAAGAGGGCTCCTTTTGACATTTTGAGGCCCACTTCTTTAAAAGCTGTTATGCAAACCGGCTCACATGAGCTTGAACAACACGGAGACATGTAGAACCGAAACTTCCAAAGTAACCAGATTTCCCTACGCTGGACCCGGTTCTGCAAAGACACATACAGGAATGGTCCCATTGACTTCGGCAGAACATCTCCAACAGGTATCGGTTTGCAACCACTGGCCATAAAGGACCACAGCTGAAAAACATTTATTTCTGGTATCAGTGTCCCCTGATCCATGGTTTCGGTTTAGATATTAGCTTGGAAAGATGCATGTTTCTTCAGAAATCTCTGTTGCTCTCTCTGTTGCTCTCAGTGTGGCTTTCTGGAAGTGCCAGATCTAAATATTGGCAGATCTGTGCTATTTAATTTCTGTAGCCATCAGACCTTCTGTAGCCAGTGGCTGTCTTCACACGTGATCATATTTAGGAGACTCCATAAGCTGGTGTGTCATTATCTCCATGTGTTAATTGATTAAGTCTGGCCTACATACAGTCAGCTGGGCTATTCCCTCTCGGTTGTAATTATTAGCAAGACCCAGACATTTTAAACCTTTTGGAGCCCAGGAATCTGTCTCATCGTGCAAGTAGAAGCCCAAGGAAATCTCTTGGAATCATTGACTTTCCAGCTACAATAATTTAATTTCATTGATGGAAACATCCTCACATTGATGCACAAGCAAGTGCAAAAAAAAGAGGTGAAAACAGACTTCAATCTGGCAACAACAAAAAAAGCAAATCAGCCACCTACAGCCCTTCAAAGATACAGCCAACACTCTCCGCTGAATTAACAAATTGTGAAGCAGACCCTTTAGCAGCTAGAGCCAGACTGAAAAAACCCAGGGCATTACTTGACACATTTCTTCGCCCTGATTGGGAAAACATGTCACTTCCCTCCTAGATATCACTGGTATATGTTAAAACAAGTATTCCACAAGCGATGAAAAACAACAGTGCTTGGTTTCCAAAGGATGTGTCTGAGCACGACTGGCTATTGAAGAGAGAGGTATGTTGTGAAAGCAAAGTTGCTCTTGTGGGGTGGATGTTTAGTGTCCAGGAGGGCATGACTGCCAGCTGAGTTTATCCACAGGTAGGGCATTCATAACAAGGCTTTTCCCACATAGTTTTCCCAGTGCCTGATCAGGGATGAGCTCAGCAAGAGTATTAACAGCTCTCTGTTTTACCCAGCTGCCTGTTTTTATGAAGCCCATAGGAAATTAATTTCTTCAAGACCTCAGTTTGGTTTTCACTGGCCATGTAGCTCAAGAACCATTATGAGAGTAGGACATGAAGAAGATTAATGGGGCAAATTCAAGTCTGTTAGAAACGAAGCCAAAGCTGAATTTGTGTGTGCCTTCTTACTCCAAGCTGTGATTAAATTCAATGAGGCGCAGAGCCCTAGGACCCACATCTTAAAAATCCCATACCTATTATTTTCAGTGATCTGTGGCCTGGTTTCCAGAGATGCTGATCATCTGTAGTTCATGTTGAAGCAATCAACAATCAAATCAGCTTCTAATAAAAATTAGAAGTCTCAAATTAGGATCCAAAAATCAACTGATGAGTTTCTGCATCAGAACCTCTAAGTTTCTACTATTTGGCTGGATTGTTCACCTGGCCAGGCCTTGTTTTAAGCAACACTTTCACTTGTGTTGCTTGTGACTAAGAGCGAATAGATGATCCTTAAATAGATTGTGATAGCAACTCGGGCTGCAGAATTTTTCTATATTTCTTTACAGGGGATGTGAAAAAGCATAGAAGAGCTTCGCACAAAGAAATAAACATGAAGAAGTGTTTTGGTATTGTTCTACATATTAACCAGGCTCGTAGAAAAACAGCTGCCAATAATTAGTTTCCTAACTCTGTATTTTGGGGGTGATTATATATTACTGAAGCCAGTGGGAAGTTTGCCATTGACCTCATGGGGCCAATGTTTTACACCTACAAATCTTATGGGTTTCAGGAAGAAATGAAGATATTCAACACCTCTCAGAGCAAAGCCACTTGTATGTAAGAGCCAAAATACAGACTTTACATCTTAATCTCAGATACCCAGTTCATCCTAGTTTATATTCACAGCTACAGCACACCCATCTTTGAAAGTATCTGAGTCCCAGAAAACAACTATTATATATCCAGCTCAATGCCAGCAACCTGACAAATAAACAAAACAATAAATTTGCCGTCTTTTCACTACTCGCCTCATATCCTCAATCTGTTTTGTGCCTTTTGACACATAGGCTTCAGAGATGCTGTACAGTAATAAGAACACAGTATCATCCCAACAATAACAAAACTAAGGTTAAAGGATCCATAAAAGGCAATTAAAACCACTTGCCAGGAGAAGGATTTGGAGGAGGAGACAATGACATTTGCAAAATGGCTGCTATACAGCCGCAGCTCCTGAACATCATCACATTTTCAGGGCTATCTGTATAAAACACTGGCTGGGAAAACAACTCAAACTATCACTTCAGCACTAGAAAAATCTCCAAAGAAAACGGTAGAAGGGTTGTTAGGCTATTTCAGAGAAATCAAATGCATTTTAAATAAAAAAAATGTTAGACTTAATGAATAAACTCACATTGCTGTTACATTCAATGAGATTTCTTTTTAGGAGGCACATAAACTTTCTTGTTTGAAGGGATAAATCAGTGACAAATTGATGTTGGGAAGAAACTTCCTCTGCTAGCAGATGATTCCAATACAGAGTTTCTTGTATTCTCTCCCTTTGAAGTATCTGGTACAGGCTGTGGTTAAAGACAGGATATCAGCCTGAGGAACCCAAAAGACATTTTCTTGTAGCTCAAAGTTCAGATGGTCACAAACAGCAGTTGTTCTGATTAGAAAAAAGTCTCACGCATTTGCTGTAAGTTCAAAAGATTTCTGCTCAGCACCTGGATTTTCTGCTCTTCATGCCACATCTTTACAACCACTTCCTTCAGGAACCGGCCGTAAAATGTGCTCTGATGGTGACAGCTCTTAAAACGTTATGTATGTGAGTGGGTTTGAAAACACAGTCCTTTCAGGGGTGCTTCTTTGTTACAGGACTTTTTTCTCATGTATGTTAGTACACAGGCGCGCTTTCAGCCTTTTAATCTTTGATTGGAAATTCAACCTAATATTGGAAAGAATAGCTGCCAGCTTGAAACCCTGCAAGCTGTCAAAAATGAGTGAAAGGCAGTGGAGGGAATGTCCCTGCCAATCTGTCACTTTTTAAGACAAAGTTGCTTGTTCCTCATGGATATACTTTTGGTTTTTTTTCCCAAGCTACTTTGTGAAGGACCAAGCGAATGAAAAGACCTGGCAATTGGGCACAGGAAAAAAGGTGATGAGCTGAGGTGCTAGGGTGAAAGCCAGTGAAGCTGGGGTCACACAAAGCCCTCCCTCGGCTGTCAGCTGGACACTCTTGCTCCTCACTCACCCACCTGTAACTTTGCCGAAAGTGGCTCATGTTTCAAACACAGGCCTTTAAAGACAGAATTGGGGAGCTGGTGTACTGGTGTAGGATATTAAATCCCCATTTATAGACTTAAGCTGTCATTGTACCTAGTGCCCCTTAGGAGAATGGTGGAGGGAGAAGACCATGGAAAGTTCACCTCAGGGTGTTGCCAGTGGAGGGGGTACTTTGGGTGCCAAACCTTGAGATACTGGCATGCAAACCCTGCAGATCCTAGGAGATAAATCCTGGCTTCACTAAAGTGTATGAGATTTTTGCCCCTGACTTAGGTGTAGTCAGGATTCCACCCCTGGGAACTGGGGAACACAATCTCCTGTCATTGAATGGTCTGTTCTTCTCCAGCCTTCTCCCACCTGATGGAAAGAGTCCATTGGTTCAAAGTCAGGGAAGCACATACGCAGCAACAAGCATTGCATCTGTGATGGATGCTAGGGTTTTGGAATTAAATGTATGTGGTATTTCTTGCTACCTCTCTGACACATGACAGCCCTTCAAATCTCTTTGCAAAGACAGGGGTAAGTGAGGTCTTTGCTCACCCGGCAGCCTGCTCCAGGCCTGTGGCACTTCTGGCCACATGGAAGTACAACTGTCTCAGCCCTGCGGCAGACAGCAGAAACCGTATCTGAACTGTGGTACTGGCATCATTGCAAAGGCTGCCTTGCTCTGGCCAAGGGGTTTGCACCAAACCCCTCCATTTCAGGTGGATGAATGAATGCGCAGGCTTTCCTGCTCGCCCAGATGCCCATGGTTTCGCCATGTGACTCTCAAGTCACAGCAAAGCAGATACTCCTCTGAGCTGAATACATCTCTCTGCTTCATCCTATTGCTATTTCTCTTTCTGCTTTGGAAGCCTTCCCGTTTCTGTGGCCGGCTCAACCACTTAATGGGGTTCTGGGGTTTTCCCCAAGATGAGGACGTTCACTGAGGTCTATTCACTAAGCGAACAGAGAAATCCTGCAGCGATACCCAATACTTGGGGCTACTGCACAGAAAACCCCATTCATTGTTGCCAAGCCACCAGGGTCAACCACACAGCTGGAGATTTACCTGTTTATTTATTTAAGGGGTAACTATCACTTGGGTTTTTAGCTCATGTTAGTAATTTCAGATTTCTGCTCCAAAAAGACACACATGCGCACGCGCACATAGATGTGGATACACATTTCCTGCTCGGCAGCCTGAGCCGCAGTGTTGGTCCGAATGCTCCTCTCAGAGACACAGACCATCTGCCCTTCCCAGCACAGACATTGCTGCGGGTACTTGAGCTTGAACATCGGACCCTGTACCAACACATTACTCCGAAATGAGGAGCTTCATTTTAGGTACCCCTCAAAAAAAAAAAACAAAAAACAAACCCCAAACCAAACAACAAAGCAAAAACAAAGAACTGTATTTCTACTTCTTATCTGGGATGAACCATATAACCTGCATCTGCATTCAGTCTATTCTTCTACTCTATTTTAGCTGCTCAGAGCTTTCTGAAACAAACTTATTGGGATTTGAATTTTGCAATGTTCAAACTGATGAACAAGATTGGCAGAGTGCTGCTTCTTTGGGCTGCGCACATCAAAATGCTCTTTGTTTTAAGTTGTGGCCAGCACTTTTGCAAAATGTGGTTGAAAGTTATACTTTCTGACCTGGCTTTTATCACTGTTCTCAGGAAGCGGTGAAGAGTAAGCACTTTTAAAGTGAAATCACTTGAGTTCAGTAGTTCTGGAATTGGGCTTTTAAGGTTGGAAATAGCCCTCAAGGGCACGAGGACATTAATGCTTCAAATTTTAGAAGTGTCTGTGCTTTTAGTCTCTGAATCAGGTCGGAGCTAAACAAAATCTGAATACTGGAAATCTCAGATTAGAAGATAAGGTACATTAGGGAAAAAAATCAAACTTGAGATTCAACATCAAGGATCTCGCTATTTGCACTGACAATTTCCCTATCCCTGTTCACTTTTTTTGTAAGATTGAAGTCTTGCATCAAGATCTTAAATGATTAATAAGCTAACGTTGGCACAAGACTGAAACAGAGAAGGTAAGAGTCTGAAAATCAGAAAAACGCTTGCTCGAAGTGGTAAGCCTGATACTAGTGCTGTCAATTCTTTTAAAACAGATGTTGGCTAATTCTGCAGCTCATTGTGACATAACCTTAGGAAATTCAGAAAAAGAAATGTCAGTTCATATTACACTCTCTAGATAATTAAGAATAATTAAGAATTCTAGATAAGAATTAAGTTTAAGGCTGTGTATGACTTTGTAATGTCTTAGCCATCCCAAAGTATGCATTAATTCTACTTGCCTCCATGCAATGATATGTATTCTTAACATCAGTGGTTCCTTAGGTCATTATATGAGTTATATTACGTCTGGAAATGACTTTGTACTTTCCCCCAGAGCATACATCAGCGCAGGGAGCTGCGATTGCGCATGCAGAGAGCTGGGGTGTGTTTCAGTCCTCAGAAACCTTTCTCTTTACAACCACCCAGAGCGCCGCTGTGAGAGCCTGTCTCACACGACATTAGGCAACAGGCTTGAAATCTAGCAGAAGCCAAACCAAAGTCTGTCAACTCTTCCTAAATGAATTTTCAAGTGGTGAATGAGATGAATGGCATGGGATGGTTGCGTATGAGTGCAGGGAAGCAACTAAAAATATTTGCAGAGACCTAAGTACACCACCCCAAAAATACACACATACTTTCCACCATTTAAATATCTTGTCTCTGGGTGGAAGCCAAACATTTTTCTATTTATTTCCACGTATGCCACCAAGATATGAAGGAATTTAATTGCCTAATTCAAAATGTTAAGAAAATACCAGAAGGCTGAACATCCTGGAAAAGAACAAGGTGTTAGGAGGATGTTAACTCATCTAGCATCGTGTGCTGAAGAAAGGAAAGCGTTTCCGGTTGCTAGCGCTGCAAGCTTGCTCTCAGATGATTTGTGCAAGAGGCTGCATTTGGTCTCTATGAGAAGCCAAGTTCTGCCTGTGATAAGCACTGGGAACACATGCGATGATACTTCCTGTTCCCAGGCATCCTGACAGCTACTTCCAATTTGCATTTCTAAGTGGAATTAGCAGAGAAAGGAGATCTACACATTCCTTGCTGATTGGTTTGGTTTGTGCTCCAAGCAGGGAGGCCCCAGTAGAAGCCCAAAGCTCCCAGTTAATCTTCAGAGTGACAGGAGAGACGACCATCGGATGAAGATGGTGGCGGACTTGTGCTCAGGATACTTGTGCCACAAATTCTCCACACGACATTACGCAAGTCATTCAGACTCTCTTGGACTTACTCATTTTCACAACAGGGATAAATCAGTTTTGCCTATTTAAACTACAGCTGAGCAGAGTGAGGAAAGACTTTATTACTGAGCGATTAAAGGGGGCCAAGTGAACCCTCCTCATGCAAAAATTCTGCCCTGGAGGTAACGCTGGGCAGCTGCAGTCACTACTGAGAAATGCTTGACACTGTTACTGTGGGGTCTTGCAGGAAAACAGAGCTGATGTAGCTGAAGAGACGCACACTGGTTAACCCTTACAGTTGCCCTCCATGCCCGCTGCAATCCCGACCTGATACTGCCGTTATGACAAGAGGCTCGTTGGAAGTATTTGCAGGTTTCCTGTGCACACACAGCCAAGAAAATCCTCTCCTTGCCTTCTGCCTCTTCAGTTTCACAGGCTGCGAGGCAAACAGCTCACATAGGTGGGACTGCTGTGATAACACTTCCCTGAACCCAAGGATGTCTCCCCAGGGGAAAGGCCTGGGGGTGAACTGGGTTGGCACCCTTCCAGCTGCCAAAGAGGAAAGGAGAGGCCATGAAAGCCATCCTGACCCAGGCGATGGTAGCGGCACTTTTGGTGTCCTGTCTCTTTGCTATACAATGCCAAGCTGCATTTATTAATGCTTAAAACAGCCTGGGTAGAAGGACATTATTCTAAAATAACATTTGTATTACATTTATTAGTGATTTTTTTTTTTTTTTTAAGCCATAAAATATTCAACCTTGTTTCATATGGTTGCAAACTTACAGTATCTGTCCTCTCTAAACTTAGTCTCCTGACTGCATCTTGCCGAGAGGACGGTACCCAACCCAGATACCAGCAGGAGTAAGCCCGGGACCTCCGCATTGATTAGGTGCAGGTCAATTGGCTTTTGTGGTGCCTGTTATCTTGGTGGTGGTTGCATTTTCCATGGATCCACGGTCCAAACATACCATTTACTGGTTCAGTTTAGAAATCTCCATGCATAACCAACCCCTGTGACTCACAGGGCAATCGAAGATTGCAGGCTGCAAGAAGATACGTGGCTTAGACAGGCCTTCTGCGGGACAAGCTGAATTCGAAGGGCCAGGGCACAGCACTGAAGTCTTCCTGCCATAATTAGTCAAGAGTATGATGAACTGTAAGCAAGAGGCTGCCGGAGTGCTTTTGCCCTCGGCTTAGCTGCGGATGGAGCGAACACCAAGGCAGGCGGAAGCATTTTGCGTGCAACAAGAGTCCTCTTGAACACGCCACCTGACCCACAGTGCACGTGCTTCACGAGGCCTGCAAAGTCTTTTTTTTTTTTTTTTAAGATTTCTAACACATATACGCTTGTATCATAAATGTAAACAGAAATCTATGTTTATATGAGCGTATAATATTTCTAGAAAGACATGAATACAAATATAAACCAATAAAAAGCGAACATGGACATGGGATGTCAGCAAAGCTGTGACCAATTGTACCACCGGGGTTATTTATGCAACCCGCACGTGACCCCGTCTGCTGGGTGGGTGCAGATGACGCAAAGCACCGCTATTGCAGGGAGCAAACCTTTTAGCCGAGGACACGTTACAGTTTGGCGCAGGGGCTCCTTGCATCCCCTCTTACACGCCGCTCGAGGCAGCTTCGTTATTCAGCAGCAAAACAAGCAGCGGCCTGGCTGCGTTTGCATCTTACTTGTGTTATCACTTATCTAGGGAAAAATAAAACCGGGCTTTTCAGAAGCGTGTGGCATTGACCTGACTAGCTCCCATTGAAAGTAACTGTAAAAATTCAGATATACTCACTCGCTTTCCTCCGGTTTCCTCAGTCAATGGGCTGCAGCCTGGTGGTTGTTTTAACAGGGTTATTCGCCTTCCATCTTCCACGTTAAACCACTCTGAGCGGGGATGGCAGTGCCAGCCGCCCCAGCCGTCTCTCCTCAGCGGCGGCGGCCTCGGCCCAGCCCTGACAACTCCCACCCCATGCCCTCAAGAAGCAAGATGGCCCTCACTCGGCAGCCATGTTTGTTGGCCTTTCTCTCTGCTTCCCCCTTTTCTTTGGGGCCCCTCTGCTCAGGTAAAACCAAATAAAATAACATCATCCCTGCGGCGTATTTAGCCCAGCTCAAAGCAGTGCATGGGATGAGGGGAGAGAAGGAGGGGAATCTCAGCCACTGCCACGACAGCTGGGGCCTCCTCCTCCAAAACATGCGAAACACCTGACAAACCACCTAAAAAGCACTGGAAGCGCCACCTGCCCCCGTGGTCCCTGTTGCATTTGGGTGAGTATGGCCTGTGCCCAAAGCTAGCAGCATCCCCCACTGAAAAATCTAAAATAAATTTTTTTTTTTTTTTTTCTTCAAAAAAAAACCCCCCCTCAGAAACCCCAAGGTCTTGGGGAGCGGCTCCGGCAATGGCCCTGTGTTTCCCAGCGCCATTTCATTTGCCCCTCATTTTCCAGCCAGCTGAATAACAATAAACAGTGTCATTTTGATATGATGTATTTATATTTACATGGTACATTTTAAAGCAATAGCTACACTGATCATACATATTAGAAACAATAAAAAAAGAAGTTAAGAACTAAAATGTACATCATACACTTGTATATATATTTTTTTTTACACAGAGGTAAAAAGGCTTATAAAAATCAATACAACAGGGTTTTAACTTTTAGTATATAGATACAATAATGATGAGGCTTCAGGCACTTTAATTTGTTAACGTGAGCAATAGCTTGGAAAAGAATGAAAAAAAAAAACCTTTCCACAACAGAAAAAAAAAAAAATTGGTTAATGTTTTGTTACCACAGATACAAAAATAAAATCTGAATAATTTCTCTCAAATGATTGATGTCAGTATTGCAAAGCTGACTGGGAGAACGCTACACACTGTTCAGCAGCAGTGTGGTAATTAAGGAGAAATATTTACAAAAAAACACCCATTTCTATCATTGTGCCCTTACACCACTGCCTTCACAAACCAAATAACACACGCAGCAAAATCTACAAGTATTACAAAAACCCAAGAGAAGTGGGAGGAAGGAGGGGAAGAAAACAAAACAAACAAACAAAATCCCAAACAAAACAAAACAAAAAAAAGAGGTATTTTTTTTTTTCTTCTTTAAACTTTTATTTCCAGACATACAGAAAGGCTTGGAGTATGCCTACTTTACTTAAATAAATAGGGGCACTTCAAGACCAGACAAAAAACTGTAAGATCTTTTTGTAGTGTTGTGCTTTATAGAGAGAAGATCTTACAGATGTTTGTTTACGTGAAACAACTTTGAGAACAGAAATAAAATGAAAAGGTTGTTCCTTTTTTTTTTTTTTTTTCTTCTCGAGGCTGGCTTGATGTTTACTAGACACCATTGAGAGATTTGTCAACTGCTATTAGGCACAAAATATTTATATTTCATTCAGCAAACCCAGACACATCACCCAGAGTGTAACACTCCATCCCTTTTCCACTGTCATTCATTTTTTTTCCCAACTGAAAAAATCCCCACCAACTGCTACGAATTAAGCCTACCAAACTCTATAGTGTATAAGCACATTGCATACTTAATTCATGGTTGACTAAAAAGCTGTGATTAACTCTCAGAGGAACCGTTGGGACATTCCACCAAGAAAGAATGGCAAGCGTTCCTTTTATATTTATTTGGCAAATTAATTAATTAAAAAAAAAAAAAAATTCCTCTCTTTTAAGACTGATGTCAATGTGCAATAGAGGGAGGGAAAGGACATGCGCCCACTGGCAATTTACTGCAGAAAGAAATTATGGCAGGAACAGCAGTGCCAGCTTGGACAAGCCAATCCCTAGCTGCCTCAAAGTATTCAGATTGTACTATGCTAGTTAGAGCTCACTGCGCTAAATCATTTTTTTTTTTTAATAAAAATTATTTGGCTATTCCTTGTAATATATTAGAAAAATACTCTTTTTCCAAGCTAATTACAAGCCTTGTACACAAGACAACATGACATTAAAAAAAAAAAAAAAAATTAAAGTAATCTTATCCTGCTGTATGCACCTTATGCATCCACTTGATAAATCTGGGTGGTGAACTGGGGAGGGGAAAGCCAGGGAGACGCTTCGGTCTGGCTCCTGTAAAGACTCACATACTTAATCCTACACACAGACTCACAGAAACGCCGGTTGCACACGCAAGACGTCGAGACGTGTAAGCATCTGGAGGACTGGGACCGCAGGTCAGGAGATGGAAGTGGTGGTTAACATCCTGGCTTTTGATTTTAAATACCTGTTTAGATTGCTAAACGTAGTTTCTACCGTGGATGCGTATGTTCTCATGCTCATGTATTATACAGAAAACAAACAAATACGATTTTCCATATAATCCACCACTTAATGCAGCATTTCCCCAGAATTGCCATAATAGTGCTTTTGACGTTGCATTGTTAGTAATTCTTTGCATAACAATTTTCCTCATCTGCAACCTTAGTGTTTTATTCACAGATCATTACATGGCTGGCTAATGAAGAAGTTCCCTTTCTTTTGGGCAGAACTCTGAAAACACAGTTTTATTTTTCCAATGTTATTTAGGGAAAAAAGAAAACCCTAAAATTTAAGTTTCCCTTTCAAGTAGTGGTCTGAAATGATTACAGGTACAGAGAACTACCAGATCCACAACGGTTATGTGACTATGGTAACTGAGCCTTGCTTTCTGTTCACAGAGCTTTCTGAACAGAGAAATAATTTAAGATGTTTGCTGAAGGAAATGACGATGGACTCCAGAAGAGAAACTGCAGCTTAGATGGCTATTTTGGCTTTGGAAAACAGAACAAAAAACCCAAAGAAAACCAGTGACAGAAATACTGTGTTGTGGTACAAGTTTGTTACTAGCACACCTTCTATACACACACAATAACTTGACGGCAAGTTAAAATATCTTCCAAGTGAGATTTCATTCACTACACCACCCCGTTTCTAGAAATGCCAAAGCTTGCCAAGGCGCTGATGGTACCGCACAAGCAGAGGCAAGGCGGACACAACCTTGAGATGTTCTACAACCCACCACCATTTAAAGCAGTTCTTTTCTCAAACTCATTTTAACTGAAAAAAAAAAATATAAACATGTACAAGACAGTCTGTTTTGATTACAGATTAATAATACAAAAGTCTATGCTGTAGGTTAGTTAGTTAGAACACTTGATGAGCAAATCAATGCAGTGTGAGCCCCAGACGACCGAATGTAAAGTGATCCAAACTGGTGGGTACTGGATGCTATTGGGCACAGTGGCTGCATCAAAATGAGTGATCTCAATGCTCCAAAACCAACGTGTTCCTTGAACTACAGGAAAAGCGTAACACTTTGAATGCATCTGTAGTCATCCAGCAGCTTTGTGTTTTCCACCACAGCACCTGCACATGACCCCACAGTGGTAACAAGCCCGAAGCGGCAAGTAACAGCACATACATGGAGCAATGAAAGACAAGGCGATAAGGGCCATCCACCGGAGGCAAAACATTTCATCACTGGTGTCGCACGAGCAAGGATCTGTATAGTCTCCTTCTGGATCAGACATACAGTGATAGAGCATAGTGTCTGCGCACCACATACAGCTCACTCGATGGATGCAAGTCTTGACACGGTCTGGAGCATCCTGGCATTGACCCCGTTTGTTCTCCTCATGGTTGAACATGTCCCTGCAGTACACGCACCGCGACCTCTCACCATCTTCCTTCCGCCTGGGCTTGAATTTGACAGGTTGAGTCTTTATCACAGCACCCTTGATATCTTCACCCAGGTCAAAGTCCGAGTTGTCTACATAAGGATAAGTGTATTCATGTTTTGAGGCCTCGCTTTTGGCAAAACGTACGTAGGAGTCCATGTCATCAGGATCAAAGTTCTTTCCTCGTGCTGGGGCATGGCGATAGTCCTCGTATCCAGTCATCCAAATCTTTTCCCGAGGATTGATGCGCACTATCTCCTCATCATCGTCTGGAAAGTTCACATGCCGGTAGGATCGCGGTACTGACTGTGGAGTAGGGACGGAGATGGAGAAAAGATAAGTAAGATTACTTTGCTCTCAGCCATCACTGTCTCCTTGCTTAGTAAAAAGCCAATATTTAATAATTTTGTCTTTCCTTCTTTGTACACCTTTCACCATGACCCACCACAGTTTCAACCTTCGGCTCAGGAATGAGTACAACTATCGCAGATCTACAACGGTCTGCGTGCGCATGGTACAATGTAACATACTAAATCACAGTATACACCCTTTGTATTAAAAAACAAACAAACTGGAAGCCATTTAAAGCTAACTGAGAAGGAGAGGGGGAGAAAGGAAGGGGAGGTCTCTCAGGGATGGGGGGGAACCAAACACCAGTCGTAGCTATGGCAGACACAGCCCTTTAGGTGGCAACACTGGGAAGAAACCTTACTTGTTCTAGATGGTAGTGGTCAGAGCTATAATGGTCGTGAAGGTGTCCACGAGTGCAAATTCTTCGATGTTCGCAGGAGGCAGGAGAAGCCAGAGTTCGCACAGGCTGTTCCCTTTTTTGAGAGGAGTTAGAGGAGCTATCTGTAGCATTCTGTTTTAAATGGAAAGGAGGGAAAAAAAGCGTCATACATTCAGCTGTTACTGCATGTGGTATTAAAAGAGATGTTTTGCCACTCACTGGCTTCACACACACCTGCAATATTGGCAACACCTGACAGCAAGCGGCTTCATAAAGTTTCACATAAAATACTTGAAAGAAGCAGATCTGTTGCCAGGCCATAAAAGCTGTCGCCACACACATGGAAAAATAATACGCCATAGCCTACCCGTGACATATTCACCACCACCGCTCGTATCCGCTTGGCATGTTATTTGTTATACTGGGCACTGCGGGATGATGAGCGTTCCCACTAGAAGCTGCCTCTGAAGAGCAAAGTTAAACTCTGTCAAATGACGCAATTGTGCAAGTCCTGCAGGCAGACTGAGACAGAGCATCTGTGTGCCCAGGCTGTACCCCACTGTAGTCTGTTACCCAGACTACAAAAATACCGGCAATTTTTTTAACCTGCAGCCAAAAAGTCCTTTACCTGTTCTTCTCCAAACAGTCCCCAATTTCCAGTTCAGCAGAGGCTACTTGAATAAACAGCTTTCCTTTAAAAACTTCAGTGTTTGGTTTTTTTTTTTTTTTTTTTTTCCTCGTTTTTGTGCAACATCACTTGTGTTTTTACACATTCCTGGCTCCCAGTGAGCACTTTCTATAGGCTAATTAGTTACATCATTACACAATAATGATCACGAAAGGGTGAAATATCACACGATAACATTCTGTTGCCAATACCTGCAGCCTCTTAATATACGTATTTCTCCTCCTGGAGAAATGCACAGCGGGGTACCAGTCTTAGCCATCCTCTCTCCATAGCCTGCCCTTGGTTAAAACAGTTTCCATACAATATCTAGACATTCAGGATTTTGCCTGTTAATTCTTTTCATATATTGGTTGGACTTTTTCATATTACCATGAATATCAGAGGACAGCTGTTAAATGCACCAACAGATCAGGAGCAGGAAAAAGAGCCTCCATGCACGACGATCAGAAGAGCTGTAACGCTGCACGTGCCTAAAATATTGGTGCTTTGAACTAAGAAAAATCTCCATCCCCCTCCAAGTAACAAGCTGTGCTGCAGCTACGATGAGTCCAGGGGAAAGGTTTCCATTTGTCACAGCTAGAGAGACAACCTCAAGAGCGGAGAAAAGTTGTATCGGTAGAGAGAGAAGACTGGTTATACCTGAAAAACCTTCTCTCCCTTGTCAAGTATACACTCCTAAATATTCTTTTCTAATGAATCGTACTAGACATGTCTCTCAGCTCCAAGAATACAAGAACGTTCATTGTGGATATTTGTTTATTCTGAAAACAACGCTCTACAAGACTATGTCCAAAGGTGAACACACCTTAAAGCATTACAACACAAAATAGATGTTTATCCTCTTTAACCAGTATAGCACTTAAAAGCACTGAACTCCCAACTTACTTTGCTGAAAGCAAATATACGGATCTGTTTGCAGTGTGATGTAAAGCCAGGCTGGGTTACCCGAGAAGTACAACAAGCAGGATGAGTTTTGAATGGCTGACCCACCCATTAGGAACAGACTTTTAATGCATGTGTTTGTTTTGGTTGGTTTTTTTAAAACAAGTACCTAGAAGCAGAACAACTCTTAGGATAGTTAGCAACACCTCTAAAGTGTAACTGCACTGATATTCAGGCTCTTTTGAAAACAGTGGCTTCTGTTCGTAACCTAACAAGAGAAAGGCACTTCAAATTTGGTGTTTAAACCCTTGAAAGCTAATTCTTGTGCCTGTAACTTTAGGCCCTATAATATCTAGCACATTTTGAGGACATTTCAAAAGAAAGTGAGCAGCTTTTAAAAGCAAGTACTTCATAATAACATTAAGCTTCCCATCTATCTGGAAAGCCTCAGAAGAGAGGATTTGGTTCCAGCAGCTGCCTCATACGAGTACCTTTTTGCAGTGCTGTACACGGTGCAGACCCAGATGCCGAGTTGTAATTTAAGCTTCTCAGAACAACAGAAAGGCACATACCCCACAGTCCGGGCAGCCTCAGCTTGCAGCATGCTCTTAAAGTTAAACTTTGACTGGCATGGGCTGAAAAGGAGGCAGGGCCTTAACACGGTGCCGTGCCAGCCAGCTGGACCCTTCACCTTCCCTGGAACCGCGGCCGAGCCCTGCTGGGACAAGCCTTTGGTGGATATGCTCTGAAAACATCGTGGGTGCTCATGGTCAAAATAACGAAGCCTGGGAAAATTACCCAACTGGAGGAGGTTGCACATACTGGCCTGCAACCCCCTCACCCTCCTAGATGCAAATAAAAATCCCAAACTGGATATAACTGCTAGATAATCTCAGCGGGGCAGCTGGGAGCTATAACCAGCAGCGTGCCCTGTGCTGCCTCTCGGGGAAGGCAGTATATCCCTGCAACAGGCAACTGGAAAAGAGGCCGTAGCGATTTTTATCTTGCCTGATTCTTATCTACCCTTGCTTTCCTCCACACCTTGTTCTCCTTCAGACCCAGCAGGGCAACCGAGCCTCTCCTCCACATGTGTTGACATGGCTACAAAACCTGTTTGCAGCACACCACGGAGGCTGCGGTTCTGGCCCCCGCTTTCACCTTATTAAAAATTGCTGCATTTCCACGTTCAATGTCCTCAGATTAGAGGGGCAGTTTGCCAACACAAACACTTACTCTAAGCACCCAGAAAGGGAGAAAGCAAGCTATCTGAGATTAGGTTGCTGCTCACTCGTCCGTAGAGAAGCTCACACTGCCTCCTGGCTTGTGACACTAACGGCAACTTGTCGACAAATGCAGTGTCTGCAGGGCTACCTTGCCGACCATCAGCTGGGATAAGCAGTGTTACTTCCCAACAAGGTCCCCCACTGAAGCTTCAAACTTCTGTAGGAGAAGAGAGAAGGGTCTTGACACATAGGAATGAATGGTTTGAAGACTGGGATAAAAAAGTAGAAAATACCCCCCTCCCAAGCAGAAGGTTACCAATGAACCCTACAGGATCTTCACCCGTGCTAGTGAGCATACTCGTGAATGATCTGACAAGGGAGGTGAACAACAAGATGACACAGTTTTCTGATGAAACATAAGTTATTTAAGGGAGTAGAAATGAAAGCTGACCCTGAAAACTTCCTTAAGAGTCTCATAATGCTGACAGACTGGATGTTAAAAAAAAAAATACCCCTAAAGAGCAAAGTGACGGAAACACCTTGATCTGACATGTACAATGATGCACTCTGAGCCAGCTATCACTGCTCAGGAAAGAGGTCCTGGGGTTAAACCAGACAGCTCTGTGACAGTGTCAGCTTGGTGGCTCAGCAACAGATAAAAAAACCCCCACAGCAGCAGCAACAAAGATGACCATCAAGGCATGTATCTGCTGTGCTTCCCCAATCTGCCTGTGGTTCTGGCCCCCCTCCACCCTGTGTCAATAAGAGCGTTTCCACCATGGCGAGCTCACAGAGCCATGGTCAGGACAATCATGGACACGGGACGGCTTCTCAACAACAGCTAACTAAATAGCCTGGGCCTCTCCAGCCTGGAAAAGAGATGATGGAAGGAACCATGAAGATGGGAAGAGTAGTCTACTGAATTGTGAGTCCCATGGGAATGTGAATAGGAAGACATTATTCTTCTGGTATCCTTCGTAAGGGAAGATTGCAAGGAGTTCACTGGAACAGGCTCAGAGAAGGTTCAAACCTTCTGACAGAGTTCAAACCTTCTGACAGGTATTTCTGACAGAGCCCATAGTTAAAACGTGGTTCAAGAAGCCATACAGAAACCCTCAGAAGAAAATAAGTGACCAAGGATCAAAGGCATGATGACGCTCAGGCCTTAGAAAGCTTACTGTTCCCTCAGTACCAATCTACTGGGACTGAATCTGGACTTGGTGATGGGTGAAAATCCGCCACATGCTCAAAGAAAAGCACTCTCACCTTCAGACAAGTGCTGGCAAGACTTTGTCAGTGATGGAAGCAGAGAACAACTTCTGTCACCCACAAGAAGACTGGGTCTTAGCTGGGATTCTCTAACACCAGCATAGCAGTGAAAATTCTGGGGAGGATGATGGAGAAGGGAGACATCAGAAGTTTGTTGCAGGTTACCCAAATACAACACACTCTCCTACAGGAATACATCTAGAAAGGATGTGGTCTCCAGAACCAGGCTATTTCACTGATGGAAAAATGTGTCCCAAACCATCAAGCCACGGGTTAGTGGTGCCCAGTGTCAGGACAAGGCACAACAGGCACAAACTGAAACACAAGTTCCGTCTGAACACAAGGAAAAACTTCACTGTGCGGGTGACCGAGCATGGGCACAGGCTGCCCAGAGAGGCTGTGGGGTCTCCTTCTCTGGAGGTACTCAAAACCCACCTGGACACGTTCCTGCGCAACCTGCTCTGGGTGACCCTGCTCTAGCAGGGGGGTTGGACTGGATGATCTCCAGAGGCCCCTTCCAACCCCTGCCAGTCTGTGATTCTGTCAGAGAAACACTCTCTTCCTCTAAAGCCTGTTGAAACCAATCCAGCTCTAGTATTTGTTTTTGAGGGGAAACTATTGAAAACATGCCCAGTAGCCACATAAGAGAAATGAACCCAAAACTAAAGTTGCTGGAACAGGGAGTCTGGTAAGAAACTGTTTCAACACGCCCTCAAATGCTCAGTTAGAGAAATTTGTGCCGCACATACTAGAGCTTTGCGATTGCTATGGCGGTCGCAAAGTCTTGTGGTTTCACTGCTTGGATAACAAAATCATTAATCATGACCATAATAGTAATTTTATAAACCCCATGCAACACATTTCCTTTTGCAAGCGAGCTGTACATATCTGAGCGAGCACACGTACCGCATTCGATATGGCTGCTTTGAGAAACAACACCAAGCTTCTACATGCGCATGATTGTACTGTGATCATTTAAAAAAAAAAAAAAAAGTGTCCCTGTTTCCCCCTCAGACTTTCAAAAGTGACTCATTAAATTAAAAAACCCTAGTCATTAGTAAAGAAGATTATGTTAATCATTTACTGCAGTTTACTTCTCATTGAAATGGATTTGTTACACAAGAACAGCCGGCTAATCAGGTGCCTAAGTAATATTCTGAGATAAGCATCTATCATAAAACCAATGAGAAAAATAAGCCTTCTGCTCCTGAACTGGACTGACCACCTTGCCTCTAATGCCTTTACAGAATAGCTTCACCCCTGTGATGCAACATCCAAGGGTGACTATGAAAAAGAAGAGAGATTCATCTCAAAATTATGAAACAATACAATCCGCGGCAGCTTGTCAGAAATCGGTTGCCAGAAGGAAATCACAGAGCTCTGTCACTTGTAACTTCCAGAAGTGCTCTCGGCCAGCTAAAGCAAGTTTGCTGTCAAAAATAATCGTGGGTCAAGCAAGAAAAGATGGGTTTTTTTTACCTCTAGGACTAAGTTACATGAGGTGGAGAGCACAAGGGGGAACAGATGCATCATGATGTTGAACAAGTAGTTTTGCAAGAAATGGTCCTAAAGGAAGCGAAAACCTATGCCAGCCTGGCCTTTGCAAAGCACAAGCCCTCTACAAGCTGACCTACTCTATTGCCACACTCCGCTTTGTTCAACTCCCACTGCCATGGAAGCCTGCTCACCGCATCACCTCTATCTGAAGGGCACTATCGACACGCAGCATGGAAACGCAAAAATTGTTGGGGGCTCAAGATCTCATCTTTACCAAGGCAGCCTTCTGCAACAGCCACACCTCCTCGCAGTGGCTCCCATGTCCACTCCAGGAAGCCTGGACATGTTAAAGAGAAGCCCATTGCCATCTCGTTATCTGAAAAGACATCCTTGCCATCCCCAGGACATGAAATCCAGCTCCCTCACCAATTCACGGCTTGAGGATGAGCTGGAAAAACGACAGCCCGCAAGCTGCATGCTCCCCCTGGCCGTAGCCTGACCACCTCTGCAGTGGCTCCCATGTCCACTCCAGGAAGCCTGGACATGTTAAAGAGAAGCCCATTGCCATCTCGTTATCTGAAAAGACATCCTTGCCATCCCCAGGACATGAAATCCAGCTCCCTCACCAATTCACGGCTTGAGGATGAGCTGGAAAAACGACAGCCCGCAAGCTGCATGCTCCCCCTGGCCGTAGCCTGACCACCTCTGGCCTGAGTCCCGCACGATGAGCGCTCCGCAGGCAGCCCGAGCCCTTGGTTTGTGTGCTCTGCCCAGGTGCGATCCCTTGGGAGCCCTGGCACAAGCCAGCTCTTCTTCGCTTGGCCCTTTTCATTTGCTGGAATAAGGGAAAACACAGCTGTGCTATCTGTGAAAAATGATAAAGTTGGCGAAACGGTACAGCAAGCGAGCAATATTGAGCTAAGCACCAACCTGAAGTTTATCTGCAGAGCCTCCGCTGTTTATGAACTTCACAAAGAGGTAGCCTGAGAGTTATTTCGGATGCATGGCAAAGGAACGTCCACCTTTCCAAAGAAATTAAGATAAAATATTGTCTTCCAGAACTCCCTCAGCTTAATCTTGCCAGAACAAGTCCTTCCTTTCCCCTCCAGATTTTTTTTTTTTTTGTAAAGCCTAAAGAGATATAGCACTTTTGAATTTCACAGAGAGGGAAACAGCAAAAATCCTAATTTTTGCCTCAAAACACCTTTTTCCTCTCTATTCAAGAAAATTAGAAAAGGAAGCAGTTGACATTTTCCATCCACTTCTAAGTGTGCCCCATATACTCAGGACATCCCACTTCAAGGGGGGCTCAGATTACCTAGATATTAAGAAAGAGGTTCAGTGCGAAAAATCTTTTAAGATTTGAGGCTCCTGTCTCCTGAGCACAAGCTTTTCGTTTGTCAGGGCAAGACAGAGCCACAGAAGAAAATGCTTTTGTCAAACTTCTGTTTGTTTCCTACCACTGAAGACAAGACAGAAACGGCATTGAAGAAAATCGCTTTCATACACTTCTGAAACGTTTTGACACTTTCATCCACTGGCGACTGCTGCAGCTGATTCTAGTCCTATTCCCTAGCAGAGAGCCTGAAGGAAAAGCTTCATGTTAGATCATATTCCAGTACAGTTCAAAGACAAATTGGCTGTACACAGCCGTTACAATAAGCATAAATTGAGATTTTTCTAAAACCAGGACTACAATTTCTCAGATGTTTAGACTATTTCCTAGTCTCCACTTACACAAATACCAATATAACGTGCAGAAAGCTAACTAGTTTTACTGCTACCTTCCTTATTTTTATTTTTAAGTTTTGTGGTTACAGCTTTTAGCGCCAGAAAGATGCTGGTGGCTGTGCTGTCTTAAGTCAGCAAAACTTAAGGAACATTTACAAGGATCCAGTGCACAAGATCATCTCCATTAAGCTAATGCTAAACCCGATTCTGGCATCATTGGTCAGGACTGCATGGCTCACTTAGAGGAGTAAAAAGAATAGATGAGAATCGGGTACGGTTAAAAGATACAGCAAACACTTAGATGTGGTAAGGGGGAAACCACAGGGCGATTTTCCTGTTTCACTACTTGCCAGTGATACAAGGCGTCAGACACATCTCTGCAAAAGCAGGCGTTACAACACACACAAGGAGAAATGCCCGCAGAAGTCAGAGGAGGCCTGAAGTAAGACAGTGCCCCATTTTGCTCGGACTCAGCCCAGGACGAGCGGCTGTGAGCGGATTCACAACGTTTCCTTCCCATATGATCCCCCTCACCTTGCCCCTGCTGCACCGCTGGGCTAGAGCATGGCTTCCACGGAAGGAAAAGTCTGTGTACGGGAAAACCAGAATGCTGTATGGGGAAAAAACCCCAAACCACAAGCCTCGGTTACGGGGGCTGCTCCCAGGCAGCACAGCAATCCCACGGTACAGTGGGAAGGCTCTGTGTCCTTGTCAATCTGGAGAGCCTCTCCTTACCAGGACTCCTATGTTTCCTCCTTCGTTCCTGTAACTCCTCCCTGCTGTGGCCTGACTGGAATTCTCCACGCTGAGATGACCTATATCGCTTCAGTGGGATCTTTTTACCTAAACCTGGGAATTGTTTAAACCAACCAATTGCTTAAAACCATCGAGGGACAGAGGCAGGCTTTTCCTTTTTGCATAACGGGCTCCGTTAATCTGTTTATGCCTTGGAAATGACATCTCGGTGTGGACTACAGCATTGTTGGGATGATCAGCTGCCCGGTATTTGTGTTCGTACAGCTCCGCGAAGATTAGCAAAGCCTCCCTCCTTTAACAAGTAATATTAGCCACGTTACCGCAGCTGTCCTCTGCTAAGGCCATGAGAGACGGCTACTGAGGTCCCTATCGCCACGGGGAGGTGATGGTCCCTGCTGCTCCCTCCCACCGGTCCCATCACCTGCTCTGTGCACATGCTTGGGTGGAGAACCACAGGAATCCCACCCCAAATCATTCTCCTATCAACTCCCTGAACCCAGCTGGCCACCCATAGAGGTTTGTGCCCTGATGGCACAAGAGAGGGTCTCCAGGTGAAGCAGGGGCAGAGACTGGGGGTCTGGAGGGGGAGGTGGGTGCCAGCTCCTCTTTAAAGTCTTCTGTCTTTGACCCGCTTGTCATCAGCATAGCTGCAATTAAGTTGGAAAGCGGTAGGTCTTAATTTTCAGGTGCTAACAGGGAACTTGGCACATCCAATGCTGCAGAAAAGCTTTTCTTTCAGAAGAAGGGTAGGGATGCTGGGGAATAAAGGAGCGAAGCTCAGCCGAGGGGTGTTAAACACTGGATCTGTACAGGGGATGGCAAGAGCCTCCGCTGCTGCTGAGTGCAGCTGGGAACAGATGGCTTCACGTAACTCACCGCTGGATCTCAGCTCTTCCATACAGAAATTTCCAAGGAGGGAGGAGAAAATAAGATTGGGGGGG